>JAIGNY010000458.1:0-7500 GCA_020152595.1 Chiridota heheva
TTTATTTAAATTTTTCACTATTTAAATTATTTTTCTCAACTTTCTTCTGGTGAAATATGAAAAATGCCCTTCTTCGATTAAATTTTACTTCTTTTTGGACATTTCCATTGGTTTTAAGTCACAAAATCGCAGGACAAAATGTAATAGAATACATAAGGACTTTGAAGAATCTGAGGCTATGACATCACAACTAGTCTGATTCTATTTGTTTTGACACAAATGATAACAAACTTTTAACTTAAAATATCTCCTTAACGGAATAAGATTTTTGAATGCTTTATTCACCACTTTGCTTTCTTTGAAGTCATCTTTTATTTCAAATAGTCTTGTTTGACCCTTAAACTAATCCTTTAATTGCAAACGAGAAAGAAGGATCAGGCTTACAAGCCTTACACGGTCCTACATTACAAAGCCTGCTTAGTCGGCATGAAATTCTTCTTACTGTTTTGCAAGTAATATTATATATATATATATATATATATATATATATATATATATATATATATATATATATATATATATATATATATATATATATATATATATATATATATATATATATATATATATATATATATATATATATATATATATATATATATATATATATATATATATATATATATATATATATATATATATATGTATATATAAAAATATATATGGTTCCTCATTAGGCCTCATAGCTCAGTGGTAGAACAGCCGAACGGTAGTTGGGAGTCTCGGGTTCGAATTCCGATAAGGGCATAGGATTTTTCTCTCACCATCTCACAATCATTATTCAAACGTTCCAGTGGAGAACTGCATTCCACACAATTAACACCATCTCTATTTAATTACGTAGCTACACTCGAGCAGCACAGAGAGAAATTTATGCCTTAGGGAACATTTCGAGGGAGTAATACCACTTGGCCTCATAGCTCAGTAGAGCAACCGAACGGTAGTCGGGTGTCTCGGGTTCGAATCCCGATGAGGGTATATGATTTTTCTCTCACCATCTCACATTCATTATTCAAACGTTCCAGTGGAGGACTGCATTCCACACAATTCACACCAACTCTCTCTCTCTCTCTCTATATGTATATATACATATATATATATTATATATATATATATATATGTATATATATATATATATATATATATATATATATATATATACATATATATAGATATAGTTGATTGCCATTCAGTTACCTGTTCTAGAATGTTGCGCAGGATGAAAAATTGCTCCAGTGGTACTCCTTCTTCTATATATATATATATATATATATATATATATATATATATATATATATATATATATGTATATATATATATATATATATATATATATATATATATATATATATATATATATATATATATATATATATATATATATATATATATATATATATATATATATATAAATAAATATATATATATATATATATATATATATATATATATATATATATATATATATATATATATATATATATATATGTATATATATATATATATATATACACATATATATAGATATGGTTGATTGCCATTCAGTCACCTGTTCTAGAATGTTGCGCAGGATGAAAATTGCTCGGTGGTACTCCTTCTTCTAAATCCAGCCTGTGTACAGGTGTATCTCTCATCTTACTGTCAACACCGTTTCTAATTCTGTCGATTAAAACTCTTCCAAATGCTTTGCTTGGTATGGATGTTAAGGTTATTTCGCGCCAGTTATCGCATACAGTAGTATTGCCTTTCTTAGGTATTTTTTTTTTATTTTATCAGACATTGCTTCCATGATTTTGGTACAGTATATAGATTCCGGCCCATTCCCCACGTGGCTATACCACTTGTTCTATGGCTAATATACACCTATCGATTCGGGAACATGTCTAACGATTTAGAACGATTATGGATTTTCAAACCCTTATATTTTACATGTATGTAGACTTAAATCATCTGTTTCATTTGAAACATCTTGCTTTGAAATAATAACATCGCTTAATAAATCCATGGTCTTGATCGAGCGAATTCTAAAGGGTACAAGGACAACGACAACCCTGACCCCCATTCAGAGGGCCATTTTGCGACACTAGCACACTTATAAAAAGCCATATAAATATTTCGAGGAAGATAATTTCTAATAATGACATTTCTCTTTTTCTTTTGCAGAAATACCTAAAAGCACGTCTGGTCGACCTCCTTCTGTGTGGCGTGTTTGCACTCGTGCTCATCCTCACCGTAATCATCACATTCACCCGATAGTTTTTCGATATACCGGTGATGCAATATTCGCTATACAATCAAAGATATTCGATAAACGACATCAACTGATCACACTGTATTTTTGTCTGATTTTGACGAAGTCCTCGATGCAACCTTCCCAACTTATAGGCCTATATATCATTATACTATACCATGGCCTGTAATTCCGTAGGAGAGGGGGGGGGGGGGCACGGGGGACATATTCCCCCACTTTTCAGCAGAATTGTAAAAATTAAGTACATTTTGGGGGAAATTTGCCGTCCCCCCTCCCCTCTTTTCCTGTTTTCCACTCACACACACACACACATACACTTTGAGGGTAACAGGCCATGTCCCCCACTCTCCAAATGAGAATTACGGCCCTGTACTATACTGCTATACTAAACATGTTTATTATACTCAATATTATAGTGAGTAATGCATATATCTAAAATATCTGATATAGTAGATGGTAATCAGAAGTAGCAGGTAGATAAAGGGATTTCTTAAAGGATTAGTTCAGTGGTCAAGCATTTCCATTTTACACAAAATGGTGCAGAAAGCGTTCAAAAATCTGATTCCGTTAGGGAGATATTCAAGTTTAAAGCTCCTGACTTATCCGTGTAGAAATGACCGGTGTAGTAAGTCTACTATGGAAAGTTGGCGTCTTCTTCCTCACATTCTTAACAATTGTTTCTAAATTTCAATGACAGTAAATGTTTCACTATTTAAATTATTTTTCCTCATCATTTATTTAGGTGGTATATCATAAATACCCTTCCTAGATTCAGTGTTACTACTTTTTTGATATACAATGGTTTTTAAGTCACAAAATCGCAGGACAAAATATGATAGAATACATAAAGACTTTGAGGACTCTGAGGCTATAACATCACAACTAGTCTGATTTTAGTCGTTTATATACTATCAAATGATACCAAGCTTTAAACCCTAGATATCTCTTTAGCGTAATAAGATTTGTGTATGCTTTCTTCACCATTTTGTTTCTCTTGAAGTCCTCTTCCATACTGCCATGTAAGATAGACATGCTTGACCCTTAAACTAATCCTTTGAAGATCTTAATAAGACAAGTTTTTATTAGATTTGTACTATCTATATCAAGACCAGGTGGCAGGAGAAACTTGTTACGCTGTAATTCTTAAATGCAAGGTACTTATAAAGCAATCATTTAGAATTAGTTTTACTTTTAATGTAAAATAAATATACTTATGAGGTTTATTTCATGTATAAATTATATTTTGATTTTGTGTATCAATGCATTACCATGTTGCTTACCTGTACGTATAGGTCCTCCTCTGATTGCTGGCTGTCAGCTACTGTAGACAGATCTTCATCCTCGTCTTCAGTTGTTTAGAGTTTAATACATTTCTGCTAAACTGTTCCACGTGTTCATGTGTTTGTGAAGAAATGTTCAACGCTTATAAACTAAGCACTTTTAAGGGAAGTCTTAAAATGGAAAACACTCAGTACTGTTAATCAAATATGTACTTTGCCATTCATAAACAATTTTCTTTAAATAGAAGGTAGAAAATAATCAAATTTTAGTATCCTCATTCAGATATTATGAATATATTTGTTCATTGTGCATACATACTAAACACCTTTGTGCGTTTATCTGTTTATACTGTTATAACGTGGGGTAGGCGAGAGAGTGTGATTGGTGATCCTTCGCATCATGGCCTGTCAAGACAGAAACTATTTTCAAATTGAATTAGAGAGCATTAGGCTGTCTTCGTAATTATTAAGTTGTCCTTTTTAATAAATAGGCTATCTGAGATTTCTGTTCAGATATCACCAGATCACACAAACAGACAAAGAGGACATGTCATTCAACAAACTACATTTTAAACTTTCACAAGATATACCGAGAATTCAGTCCCGATAAAATCAAATATTCCGAATTTCAGGTCATTTCCCAGCGAGCTCCAGTGCATGTGTCTTCTGACAAATTCAAGAGAGTTGGGGCATAATCATTATGCAGCAGGGCCGTGACACAGGTTTAATATTGGGCGCCAAGACCGATACAAAAACATTTTTTGTGAATAAATAACATAAACAACTTGAGGCCTATTTGAAAACCATTGGTTTGAAAATTATTGGAGGCCATGACCCCCCCCCCCTCCACCCCTCCCCCGCCGTTGTTGGGGGCCCTGTGCAGATACATTGTCAACAATAAACCAGCATTTATCACTTAAATGATTAGTTCATGGGAATACGATTTCTGAAAGCTTTCTTCACCAATTTGTTTCTTTTGAAGGCCTCTTTCATAGAAAGTTGTTTGACCACTGAACTAGCCCTTCAAACTGTTTATGCTAAGATGCGATATTACAAATTAAGTTCTTCTATCTTAAAAAAATATGTTAATTCATATTATACCAATTAAAACGGCAACAAACCAAGTGTTTATGTTAACCCTTGAAATGAACAATATTATATTCCCATCGTGTTTTTATTTCCCTATAATCTGCAGAAATATGGCTAACATGCTAATGTAACCTTTTGTATGCAATTGGGGTGTTATGCTCAATTGACCAAGTTTAAAGCAACATTTGACTGTTTGACAAAATTTTAGATAAATACAAGTTTAACGAAATCACAGTCATGAACCTTTTCTGTTTGTAGTGGTTTGATAGACACGGCTCATAAACTAGTTCGGTAGATTCCCCTATTCAGGAGGAAAATTATTTTTCCCGAAAAGGGGAAAACCTATGTAAATAATGTAACTTTCGGATTTCCATTTACAAGTGCATTGACCTACGCTTTTTAATATGCGGTCACTGTGTGTGCGAAGTGACCAGGCTGCCTTGTGGGCATACCTGTTTGTGCAATGGACATTCTCTTTCTAGTTTGGTGCTGGATGGTGTCTGCGTTACTTCGATAATCCCCGGCAAAAACAGGCCAGGATTTGTAAGTTTGTCATTAAATATCTCTTGGATGTCCATTTGGGGACTGGATAATTTATATATTAATAAGTTTAGATTTTGAAATTACAAAAATAAAATTGTCCTACTTGTTTATCAAATTTATAGAACCCATACAAGTTCTGTACCATAGCGTTACGCTGTTTCGTCATAGGTAATCTTCAAGATGGCGTCTGAGATTTTCCCCTCTTCGGGGGAGAAGAATTTTCTCCATAAGAGGAGAATCTACTGAACTGTAATTCATGTCTACACATATGCACGCAATTCATCGTATTTCGAATGCGTGCATATTTCGAAGATCTGCAAGTTGCAATATTTTGATAATCAAAATCCAGAAATTTTTACCTGCATTATCTGTTATCTTAACTTCATGAGTTCATTACTTGTGGGGTGCAGGGGACAATCAGAATTTCCAGTGTTTTTAAGGCTTCTCAAAATAGAAATTTATGCCACAAATTAAATATTCCTAAGGTGCTACAGATTTATGGAAATATTCAACCACTTATTATCATCCCATTGCGTATTTTGTCTTTTTATTGTTTGTAGTACCATAGTACAAAAGAAGGTCGAATGGTAGAGACTTATATCTTGTTATCAACCCGTTGTCTTTTTAAGTTTGAGTATGTATAGCAGTGCCGCCGGAAGGTATTTGATATTGTAAGAGGAGAAGAGGGGGGGACTGATTTAGCATTTTCTGAAAGTTGATAGCGCGAGATTCTCGTCGTCGGGTCCCAGGGCTGCTAGTAGGGTTCATTGGTAAAGCCTCGGTAAGGGTCCAGGGGGCGAAGCCCTGGAAGCTGGTGCATTTTAACTCTTTTTTGGGTCTAAAATAATCTCACTTAAATCCAATTAGAGTGAGACAGACAGACAGACAGACAGACAGACAAGGCTTTTTTTCTTTTTTTTAATAGAATTTTCACTGGTGGGCAATTGATAGGTTTATTGAGAGGAATGGCAGAAGCGTAGGAATCGGGGACGGCGGAGGTGCACCCCCCCCCCCTTCCCCCACCCTTACTATTACCACGAACCGCGAGAGTAAGTTCCCGGTTGCATGCTTCCTGCCCGGCGGTTGGGAAGTAAAATTTGGAATTTTGATAAAGTTTTGCAACATTTGCCAAACGTTAAAGAAAATTCCCCCAAAACTGAAGAAAATTACCCTCAAATGAAGAAAAGTTCCTGAAAAGTGAAGAATATTTCCCAAAAATTGAAGAATATTTTCCGAAAATTTGAAGAAATGTTTCGAAAATCGTAAAAAATTAATTGGAATTAAAGAAAAGCTCCTAAAAATTGGCCAAAACATTCCGGAAAATGAGCACAATTTCCCAATAAGTAGAGGAATTTTCCTTCAAATAATGAAAAACTTTCCGAAAATAAAGGAAATTTTCCGAAATGGAAGAAAATGCTCCGAAAATCGAAGAAAATTATCGAAAAATTTCCGAATTGGAAAATTTCCGATTAGGAACAACATGATCTTTGACAGAAACTTAAATTAGCAGTTTAGCAGTGTAGCTTTATTTCCGCTTGTAACTGTGAATTTTTGTTCGGGTCTTGCCCCTCAATTAGGAACACCACCCCCTTCCCCCTCCCAATCAGTGGCATCGCCAGCCATTTTGATGGTACAGTACTCAAGTACCAACCCGTGGCAGAGATGTAGCTTAGTACCCACTAAGTGGGTCCTTGAGAGGGGTTCAGGGGGCGAAGCCACTGGAAGCTCTGACAATTTCTTGTTTCTTGCCCCAAAATGGCTAAAAATCAACACAAACAGACAAAAGTTCGGTAATGTAGGCTACCATTTCTAAACAGGCGAAAGGGAAATTTCCATTGAAAAACATGGTCTAAAAATGCTTAAAATCAATTCAAAGTTTCTTAGGTCTGACGATTTCTTGTCTATGATACCCAAAGATTTAAAAAAAATCAACAACAAAGTTCCATGGGTAAGGCCTGAAAGCCTTCAAGTTGGTTAAATATGGAAAATTTAAGTAATGATCAGATGATTTTCTCCTGAAAATTGTGAAAATTTGGAGGAAATTGAGCAAAGGTTTTAAAGATTTTTTGCTTTTGAAACCACAAACTTACTCACAATCAACACAAAGTTTCAAATGTAAATGAAAAATCGTGGCGTCGTGGGGCGATCTAGGAGGGGCCCTTGGAACGGATCTCTAAAGATTTCTTTGTAACTGATGAAAAAAAGAGAATTTTAATGCTAAAATCGACTAAGATAAGTATAACATTTTTGAAGATTTCTTGTCTTTGATACCACAAAATGGCTAAACAATCAATATAAACTGACAGAGAAGTTTAAGTGATGATAAAAAGACAATCC
>JAIGNY010000458.1:10000-15000 GCA_020152595.1 Chiridota heheva
GTGGCGTACTTCGCAAAGTGAGTTCGCAAACAGGTGGTGTAATTCGGAAAGTGAGTTCCGCAAACAATGGTGTAGTTCGCAAAGTGACTCCGCAAACAGTTGTGTAGTTCGCAAAGTGAGTTCGCAATTAGTGGTGTAGTTCGCAAAGTGAATTCGCAAACAGTGGTGTAGTTCGCAAAATAAATTCGTAAACAGTGGTGTAGTTTGCAAAGTGAGTTCGCAAAGTGAGTTCGCAAAATAAGTTTGCAAAGGGAGTTTGCAAACAGGTGTGTAGTTCGCAAAGTGAGTTCGCAAACAGTAATGTAGTTCGCGAAGTAAGTTCCCAAACAGTGGTGTAGTTCGCAAAGTGAGTTCGCAATTAGTGGCGTACTTCGCAAAGTGAGTTCGCAAACAATAATGTAGTTCGAAAAGTGAGTTTGCAAACAGTGGTGTAGTTCGCAAAGTGAGTTCGTAAACTAGATGTAGTTCGAAAAGTGATTTCGCAAACAGTGGTGTAGTTCGCAAAGTGAGTTCGTAAACAGTGGTGTAGTTTACAATGTGAGTTCGCAAACAATAGTGCAGTTCGAAAAGTGAGTTCGCAAACAATGGTGCAGTTCGAAAAGTGATTTCGCAAACAGTGGTGTAGTTCGCAAAATAATTGCCTAAACAGTGGTGTAGTTCGCAAAGTGAGTTCGCAAACAGTGGTGTAGTTTGCAAAGTGAGTTCGTAAACAGTGGTGTAGTTCGCAAAGTGAGTTCGTAAACAGTGGTGTAGTTCGAAAAGTGAGTTCGCAAACAGTGGTGTAGTTCGCAAAGTGAGTTCGTAAACAGTGGTGTAGTTCGCAAAGTGAGTTCCCAAACAGTGGTGTGGTTTGCAAAGTGAGCTCGCAAACAGTGGTGTAGTTCGCAAAGTGAGTTTGCTAAATGAGTTCAAAAGTGAGTTTAAAGTAAAGTTTGCAAAGTGAGTTTGCAAACAATGAGTGTAGTTCGAAAGTGAGTTCCGTAAACAATGGTCCAGTTCGAAAAATGAATTGCAAACAGTGGTGTAGTTCGCAAAATAATTGCCTAAACAGTGGTGTAGTTCGCAAAGTGAGTTCGCAAAATAAGTTCGCAAAATGAGTTCCGCAAACAGTGGTGTAGTTCGCAAAGTGACTTCGCAAACAGTGGTGTAATTCGCAAAATGACTTCGCAATTTGTGGTGTACTTCGCAAAATGAGTTTGCAAACAATGGTGTAGTTCGAAAAGTGTGTTCCAAAACAGTGGTGTACTTTGCAAAGTGAGTTCCGCAAACAATGGTGTAGTTTGGAAAGTGAGTTCGTAAACAGTGGTGTAGTTCGCAAAGCGAGTTCGCAAACAGTGGTGTAGTTTGCAAAGTGAGTTCCCAAATAGTGGTGTACTTCGCAAAGTGAGCTCGCAAACAGTGGTGTAGTTCGCAAAGTGAGTTCGTAAACAGTGATGTAGTTCGCAAAGTGAGTTCGCAAACAGGTGTGTAGTTCGCAAAGTGAGTTTGCAAATTTACTGGTGTACTTCGCCCAAGTGAGTTCGCAAACAGTGGTGTACTTCGCAAAGTGAGTTCGCAAACAATGGTGTAGTTCGAAAAGTGAGTTCGCAAACAGGTGTGTAGTTCGCAAAGTGAGTTCCCAAACAGTGGTGTAGTTTGCTAAGTGAGTTCGCAAACACTGGTGTACTTCGCAAGTTGAGTTCGCAAACAATGGTGTAGTTCGAAAAGTGAGTTCGCAAACAGTAGTGTAGTTCGCAAAGTGAGTTCGTAAACAGTGGTGTAGTTCGCAAAGTGAGTTCGTAAACAGTGGTGTAGTTCGCAAAGTGAGTTCCCAAACAGTGGTGTAGTTTGCAAAGTGAGCTTGCAAACAGTGGTGTAATTCGCAAAGTGAGTTCGCTAAGTGAGTTTGCAAAGTGAGTTCGCAAAGTAAGTTTGCAAAGTGAGTTTGCAAACAGGTGTGTAGTTCTCAAAGTGAGTTCCCAAACAGTGGTGTAGTTCGCAAAGTAAAATCGCAATTAGTGGTGTACTTCGCAAAGTGAGTTCGCAAACAGTGGTGTAGTTTGCAAAGTGAGTTTTCCAACAGGTGTGTAGTTCGCAAAGTGAGTTCGTAAACAGTGGTGTAGTTCGCAAAGTGAGTTCGCCAACAGTGGTGTAGTTCTCAAATTGAGTTCCCAAACAGTGGTGTAGTTCGCAAAGTGAGTTCGCAATTAGTGGTGTAGTTCGCAAAGTGTGTTCGCAAAGTAAGTTTGCAAAGTGAGTTTGCAAACAGGTGTGTAGTTCGCAAAGTAAGTTTCCAAACAGTGGTGTAGTTCGCAAAGTGAGTTCGCAATTAGTGGTGTACTTCGCAAAGTAAGTTCGCAAACAATGGTGCAGTTCGAAAAGTGAGTTTGCAAACAGTGGTGTAGTTCGCAAAGTGAGTTCGTAAACTAGATGTAGTTCGCAAAGTGAGTTCGTAAACAGTGGTGTAGTTCGCAAAGTGAGTTCCCAAACAGTGGTGTGGTTTGCAAAGTGAGCTCGCAAACAGTGGTGTAGTTCGCAAAGTGAGTTTGCTAAATGAGTTCGCAAAGTGAGTTCGCAAAGTAAGTTTGCAAAGTGAGTTTGCAAACAGGTGTGTAGTTTGCAAAGTGAGTTCCCAAACAGTGGTGTAGTTCGCAAAGTGAGTTCGCAATTAGTGGTGTACTTTGCAAAGTGAGTTCGCAAACAATGGTGTACTTCGCAAAGTGAGTTCGCAAACAATGATGTAGCTCACAAAGTGAGTTCTTAAACAGTGGTGTAGTTCGCAAAGTGAGTTCGCAAACAGTGGTGTAGTTTGCAATGTGAGTTCGCAAACAGTGGTGTATGCATATGTATAATTCAATTGTTCTGAAGGCGGGGTCTACCAGGGTTGTTATCCTATCCAAAGACACACGTTACTTTGGATAGCTCGGGCTGCTTGTTGGACCTTGTCGGTATTTTTACAGCTGATTACTGGCAACAGGGTAATGCAACAAGAACGTGTGTTGCTAAACGAAAATGATGTAGAGATTGTAAACGGGGAATTGATACAGAGAAGATCAGATAACGGGTTCATTTTTGTAGGCCTGATAGAAACATTCTTTTTATAATGGCGACAGGAACTTGTGACCGCACCACCGGTGTAGGTAGATATTTCAATTGTAGATATTTCATTGGGCAGATTTGATTTTTGTTCCAACAAACCTAAATGTATACTAGCCTCTTATATCAAAAAACCATTTATAAGAAGAAAAAATGGTAAAAGTACTGGAAAATTTAAAAAAATCGGCAAGCTTGAAAATTAAAGAAAATGCAGCAAATATCTCGAAAATTGAAGAACATTTTCCCATTTAACAAAGATTATCCCCTAGCTATAAGTAAAGAAGAGAAGAAAGAAAAGATGTGAAAAGGAATCTCTTCAAAAACAATTCATCATACTTACATTGTTTGGAATGGGGGAGGGGGTGATACTTGGTTCCCCAATAATATCATGGGGGCTCCCTGGCCCCCGCTGCACCGGTTTCTATAGTAAGATCTATATATAGCATTGTCGGACTGAGATTCTTTAGGGGACCAGTTTTATTGCCATTATAGCTGCAGATGGCCCAGCCTAAAATAGAGGGAAGGGAGGGGTCCTCGGAGCAATGACCAGTACAACGTTGACCTATATACATGCATTGCAAATTGTGCTACCTAAGTTCACTCAACAGTGACGTAACTCTAATATTTTGATTGGGCTGAGGATCTATATCTTCCGGGAAATTAATATAATTATAATGCATTAATATATTAAATTAGTATAATATCAAATGTGTATTTAGCAGAATCATGTGAGAGTCCAGGGGTATGGGCCAACCATGCCCCTAAGTTGGTCACAAAATCAAGAAAGTTTGGTCCAAAATCGACTAATGACCCCCTTCCCCAAGCCCCTCCCCCTTTAAGTCCCTTGTCCAGAGTCATGAATATTGACAGAATTAATGTCGTTAATGGATATCCAGACAAACAGTGGCGTAGCTAGACTTTATTACAAAGGGAGGAGGGGGTGGGGATGGCGTAGCAAGACTTTATTACAAGGGAAGGAGATGGGTGGGGGATCGGAAACCATAACAAATCCATATCCCAACTACCTCCCCCCCCCCTTCCCCTCCCCTCTACGCTACTGCATATTTTAAGTCGGACGTTTTGAGGGAAAACTTCGGGAATTTTGAGAAAAAGACAGCTATTTTAAAGGAAAAAAAACTTCAAACATTTTGTTGAATTTGAGGAAAAAAGTTTTGAAGACAAGCTTGATTTTGTTGAATTTGGGACAAAAAGTTGGGTATTTTCAAGTTAACGAAATACTTTGGAAATTGTGATGAAAAAGTCGAATATTCTGAGGAAAACCTTTGAATAACTTAAGGAAAAACTTCGAAAAGTTTAATGAAAAAAGAATTTGCTTACACTAACATGTCTAAACAACTAAATAGGCCTAAATTCGTTTTACCGAAATTTTGTGATCCAACTTCCCAAGATGGCTGGTATACAACTCAATAGACTGATCGATTTTATCAGGATTAGCAAAACAATCCAACATACCGAGGGGGAAAACCGCCCGCCCATCATTTATGGTATATATATATATATATATATATATATATATATATATATATATATATATATATATATATATATATATATATATATATATATATATATATATATATATATATATATATATATATATATATATATATATATATATATATATATATATATATATATATATATATATATATATATATATATATATATATATATATATATATATATATATATATATATATATATATATATATATATATATATATATATATATATATATATATATATATATATATATATATATATATATATATATATATATTTATATATATATATATATATATATATATATATATATATATATATATATATATATATATATATATATATATATATATATATATATATATATATATATATATATATATATATATATATATATATAT
>JAIGNY010000458.1:20000-77500 GCA_020152595.1 Chiridota heheva
TTGTATGTTCGTTGGGGTTCCCATTCCCTCAACATTTACGAATCATTAAAAATATTTGTGCACGTTTGAAACACAAAAATAGGACGAAACTTGGCAAAAAACGTTCAAATTTAAAAACGTTGATGTTCAGTGCGGAGATCCTAATGGCAGAATGGTAGGGTATTGTGCCGTTGACCTCACTGCACAAAATGTGAAAATAGTATCGAGAACTTTCGGCAGCATATCCCTTGTTATCTCTGAATGAGACAACTAGTTCTGCATATCGGGATACAGTTTATACGAAGTTTTCTGTTTGGTATGAAATTTCCTAAACTAAATTACGCTACCATTTAAGTCTCAGTAAAGTGCTTATTTGTGTATGTAGGCCCCCAGCCTATATACTGTTAATTATTGTGTAAAATTGTATTTTTAATGGGCTTGATCCCATACGCTAGTAAATTGTGCAGACGATCAGGATTACCCGGAATTTGATTGGTCCATTATGGTCACGTAAATTTCGGCCATGCGACATAATTTAAATGAGAATTCCGACATGAAAAGGTCTATAATATGCTTCCTGGTTAAACACGGCGCGTGTGCCGTGTGCTACTGTTTTTGTGTCTGTATATATGTGTGGGTACTGGAAAGTTGTAATATTTGGATAGCATATTATTCATATTTCGGGAATAGATCTTTTCGTTGCCGGATTATGGCTGATCAAAATATCACAATTATTCGATATATGCTAAATTTGTGCACAATTTGAGGCATCTCCACAACAATTTATCCTTGGAGGTTGTCCTACTGTAGGACATGTCCTATTTCTTCAAGGCAGGTTTTATCGTTTCAACTATATTCAGTCCAGGAATGAGTTCTTTTGAGGCAAACTTTCTATTTCTACCATGTTTATATAATTATGACATAAGCCCAATTGTAAACATAATGCATATCTTAATTGTTCTACTGTTCTAGCGGTTATACATCTAGGAGTCTGATGCGATGAGTGTGGTATGGAACCCATTGTTGGAATAAGGTTCAAATCTGGGTATATTTTTTTTATGCAAAAGAATTGTGTATATCAAATATGATTACTAACATCAACATGTATATAGCCAAGGGATATACGTTACATGGAAATAAAATGAAATTAATTGTGAATAAAGCAAGTTTTTGATTGTTTACTATAGGCCTATATGGTGCTTAAATGACTTTAGTTCATTTTGCCGTTCATTATATAATGAGGTATTGAAACTTAAAATGCGGTAAAATGGTCAACTTTTAAACGATTTTGATAATACCTTTTGCCGTTCATTATGTAATAAGATATTACAATTCAAAATGCGGTAAAATGGTCAACTTTTACCCGATTTTGATAATACCTTTTGCCGTTTATTATATAATAAGATATTACAATTCAAAATGCGGTAAAATGGTCAAGTTTTAAACGATTTTGATAAAACCTTTTGCCCTTCATTATATAATAAGATATTAAAATTCAAAATGCTGTAAAATGGTTAACTTTTCATCGATTTTGATGATACCTTTTGCCGTTCATTATATGATAAGATATTAAAATTCAAAATGCTGTAAAATGGTCAACTTTTAACCGATTTTGATGATACCTTTTGCTGTTCATTATATTATAAGGTATTTAAATTCAAAATACGGTACAATGGTCAACTTTTACCCGATTTTTATGATAGGCCTACCTTTTGCCGTTCATTATATTATAAGGTATTACAATTCAAAATGCTGTAAAATGGTCAACTGTTAATCGATTTTGATGATACCTTTCGCCCTTCCTTATATAATAAGATATTAAAATTCAGAATGCTGTAAAATGGTCAACCTTTAAACGATTTTGATGATACCTTTTGCGATGTTTAATGATTTATAACATATTTTCTTCCATGTATCTGTCTAAGCCCAAGTTGTTGCTACCCGTCCGTAGATCTTTAAATGCCGTGACTGGAATCATTCAGTCATTGGGAGTTTGCAAATCATGTCGTGATTCAGTAAACTTGGCTGACTTTTTCCAGCGGCCGCGGACGGTCATAGCTTTTAGGGCGGACTGGCAACACAAGCTATTTTTATTTTATCAGTTATTGGTGATTGATCTATTTTGCATATCATTATGAATCAAATCATTAGGGCGGTTAATCCGGTGCGTCCGCCCTCTGTCGCCCATGTGTTCCCAGGCAAGGATATCTAATTCTACCCCACATACCTAATTGTGGGATCCACAGGTTCGACGTTGCACAATCGCTCGGTTAATCTGGAAGACTTATGTGTGAACCTAAATGGGGTTCATCTGCGGATGCAAAAACATTATCAGTTTACTTGATGTTGCTTTTTGCTGATTGCATGGTGGAGTAAGTGTTGAGAAATACTGCGCAAGGGAAAAGGGAAGTTATAACCATCTAAGTTGATAAACCTTTTTTCTGTCAATAGAAATTGTTTTAATTTTGAATTATGTGAAAAGCAACCAGTCATGACATGTGTACATGCTACTAAGGACTCCTGGCCAAGAAGGAAGAGTTCGCAGTCGAGTACTAACACTGCCTACGTTATTAAGGAAATTTAGTATGTATGTTAGAGCTTTCCTTCTGTTTAACTCAATGAATCCTGTATGGAGTCAAACTCATCTTCAGATCAACTGAATGCAATATTTTGTAGATGGCGTTATGTTTATTCCAAGACTAATCAGGACGCCCAATAAACACACGCAAAAGGTCCATACGCGTGTCATATACCCCAAATTCCTCGCGCAAACCAGTTAAAAGACCGCTGCGTGATGGATAAGCTCAAGAGGCGCACTCAAACGTCTTGATTCTCCATACAGTCATGTCAAATACTTATTCTGTTAGTTTGTCCAGCTTACGTGGATACGCTTATAAAATAGCTTCGAAAGCGTGTTTTTCTTATGTGGAAATGAAGAATTGCGCGCTTTGTATTCATCACATTTTTTTCGTTAATGCCCGTTTATGCGTCAAGCCGCGGTGCATACATACGATAGGAGCGTAGTAACAGGGACTTTTAAAATACTCAACCTGTAGCTAATTGTCCAATCAAAAGTCAGGAAGTAGTTACGAAATAATCTGCGCTCTGTGAAATGCGCTTCTCTTTTCCCGCCAAATAGTAGTATTCAGTACGTATGGCGATACATGCAAAAATACCTACAAGATTTTCCGCACGCACTGTTGATTTTTTCCTGTCCAACCATCGGCCATAATTTACTGACGAAACAATCCATGTCGTTTGAAGTACGTGTGTATCTTAGGTTTGATATGCGTCGCATATAGTGCTTATATCGTGCGTTTTCAACGTCGCTTGCAATACCTATACAAAAGTGGTTGTAGCGCTAAATAACGCAGATGATGTCGCATACAACTTTTACACTGATTACTTCGAAAAGTTCAACTCTGCATGTGCAGAGCAGAAATGCGCGTATAAAGTGCCCACGCACATTCTAAAACGTAACATTGTAGCATTGGAACTTCATAGAAACGTGAGTAAACAAAAAAAGATCAGAACAGAAGAAATATGATTAACAGACAGACGTTGAATTTTATTTCTCTATCTATTTTTCTCCTTTCCTTCCACAGTGGACCACTTGAAGTAATTTGTTTGGGATATTTTATCCATGGAGAAGATTTTTGAAGTGGGAAAAGTGTTTTTCTGCACACTGTTACGAAAGTAATTAGAATGAAATTCATTGTATTATCAAGGCATATATCAAGTTTTCCAAACCTTTTACCATAGGTTGGTGAACGCAAAAGAATCTGAGAGGGTGGGGGGTGGGGAGGGGGTAGACCGCTAATAATTGTTCCCGCAATTTCATCATCTACATGGCTTGGAGATAATTTGGAATATTCTTTGTTATATAATTAAGCGGATAATTAGGTTCCATTTTCGTCTTTTGTTAAAAGACGTCATGGGTAAGAAAGATCCAAGTCCATCAGCTGAAATTAATAGCAACACCTATCCAATATGGATGAATTTCATGTCTAATTTTCATTGACACGTATGACGGGGCAGGGTGGGGCACAGTTTTCTGCAAATTAATCGTACTAACTAACAAAATCTTTTCAAATATAATTTTACCCCAAAATATGAGTATTTTCAATATGTTAAGATTCAGTAAAGTACGTTTCGAGTCTCAAAGGTCCACTGAGACCCTGACAAGAGACAACAATAATACGACCGTTGCGTAAATTCAGAGTCTTAGGTTAAAAAGCATACTAAAATACTCTAATTAGGAGGCTCCAAAAACTTAAGTGTGAAGTTAGGCAGCCGACAAGTTTTTCTTTACAGCTTATTGGATAAAGAGATCAATTCTTCCATCAGTAAAGTTGTTTCTTCGTGATCTGCCGGTGATTTTCAGGTCATACTCTGTGACCTACTGCGGCGGGAGTTAAGTAAAAGCTTCACAATATTGTTGGACTCCTGTATCACACAGTCAGGAGGGATTCAGTAGAAAATGTATATTTTTGTATGTGGCCGAGATTATTACCCCCCTCCCCTCATCATTCTTTTTGTCCAAATTGCAGTTGGTCTCCGTAATCGCGTTCAAATCTCACTGACTCACCCTCCTTTCCACTATCCCAACCCGTCACCCGCACGTTTCCAGTCCTTGCTACGGTACTGTTGATGATAGATAAACATATATACAAACTGACGAAAATGTCTGCATAGTTAACGGAACTTCTTTTCAATTGGATGGCACAACAGCCCAATGTCATCGAATGTACTAATATACTACACTCAAATTTTGTATTTGGTTGTGAAAAATCTCAGCGATTCCGTAAATGACGTCATCACAATTTATAAAGATCAAAATATCAAGTCATGCACTACAAAAGATGAAATTGAAAATACAAGAGGTATTATGAAAGTGTTGCACTGATTTCTACATGCCCTGATTTCTGTCAGGTTATGTTATTTTACAGCGCGTAAGGTAAAAAATGCACCGCGCACTGCGTAAGTAGCCATCCACTAACGAGTCAAGGATTAGATACGAAACAATAAGTACGTTTTCAGATATACACGCATGTTTAATCTTATTTCCGGAATTTTTCCCCACTAGCCCCCTCTACTTACTTCCAGGGTAAATTCACAGCGTAAATGAGGTCACACGCAAAAAGTCCATACGCGTATCGCATACTTGAAACTCCTTATGCATACCGGGTAAAAGACCGCTGCGTGATGGATAAGCTCAAGAGGCGCACTCAAACGTCTTGATTCTCCATAAAGTCATGTAACCTACTTATTCTGTTAGTTTTTCTAGTTTACGTAGAAACGCTAATAAAATAGCCTCGAAAGCGTGTTTTTCTTGTCTGGAAATGAAGAATTGCGCGCTTTGTATTTATCACACTTTTTCTTTGTTAATGTCCATTTGTGAGTCAAGCCGCGGTGCATACACACGATAGAAATTTGGTAAAATGGATTTTAAAATACTCAACCTGTAGGTAATTATCCAATCGCAAATCAGGAACTAGTTACGAAACAATCTGCGCTCTGTGAAATGCACTTCTCTTTTTCCGCCTCATAGTGGTATTCAGTGCGTATGGCGACACATGCAAAAATACCTACAAGATTTTCCCCACGCACTGTTTATTTTTTCCTGTCCAATCATCGGCCATAATTTACTGACGAAACAATCCATGTCGTTCGAAGTACGTGTGTATCTTAGCTTGGATATGCGCCGCATATAGTGCTTATATCGTGCGTTTTTAACGTTGCGTGCAATACCTATACAAAAGTGGTTGTAGCGCTTAATAACGCAGATGATGTTGTATACAATTTTTATACTGATTACTTCGAAAATTTCAACTCTGCATGTGCAGAGCAGAAATGCGCGTATAAAGGCGCCCGCATATTCTAAAACGTAGCATGTAGCATTGAAACTTCATGAAAACGTGAGTAAAGAAAAAAGATCAGAACAGAAGAATTGTGATTAACAGACAGACGTTAAAATTTATTTCTCTCTCTATTTTCCCCTTTCCTTCCACAGTGGACCACTTTAAGTAATTTGTTTTGGATATTTTATCCATGGAGAAGATTTTGAAGTGGATAAAGTGATTTTCTGCACACTGTTACAACAGTAAGTAGAATAAAATTCATTGTATTACCTGGGCCTATTTAAAGTTTTCCAAACCTTTTATTATAGGTTGGTGAATGCAAGAGACTCTTGGAGGGGGAAGGGAAGGGGGTGTAGGGGTTGACCGCTAATAATTGTGCCCGCAATTTCATCATCTACATGGCTTGGAGATGATTTGGAATATTCTTTGTTATATAATTAAGCGGATAATTAGGTTTCCCTTTCATTTTTTGTTGAAAGACGTCAGGGGTAAGAAAGATCCAAGTCCATCAGCTGAAATGAATAGCAAAACCCATCTAATATGGATGAATTTCATGTCTAAATTTTTTAAACACGAGTGACGGGGCAGGGTGGGAAACAGTTTTCCGCAAATTAATCTTACTGACTAACAAAATCTCTTACAAATATAGTTTTACCCCAAAATTTGAGCATTTTTAATATGTTAAGATTCAGTAAAGTACGCTTCGAGTCACTGATACCCTGACAACGGACAACAATAATACGACCGTTGCGTAAATTTAGAGTCTAAGGTCAAAGGGCAGACTAAAATACTCTAATTTGGAGGCTCCAAAAATTAAACTGTGAAGTAAGTCAGTCGACAAATTATTCTTTACAGTTTATTAGATGGAGAGATAAATTCTTCCATCAGTAAAGTTGTTTCCTTGTGATCTGCCGGTGATTTTCAGGTCATACTCTGTGACCTACTGCGGCGGGGGTTAAGTAAAAGCTTCACAATATTGTTTGACTCCTATATCAGGCAGTCAGAAGGGATTCAGTATAAAATGTATATCTTTGTATGTGACCGAGATTATTACCCGCCCCCTCCCCTCAAAATTATTTTTGTCCAAATTGCAGTTGGTCTCCGTAATCGCGTTCAAATCTCACTGACTCACCCTCCTTTCCACCATCCCAACCCGTCACACGCACATTTACTGTCTTTGCTACGGTACTGTTGATGATAGGTAAACGTATATACAAACTGACGAAAATGTCTGCATAGTTAACGGAATTTCTTTTCAATTGGACGGCACAACAGCCCAATGTCATCGAATGTACTAATATACTACACTCAAATTTTGTATTTAATTCTGAAAAATCTCAGCGATTCCGTGAATGACGTCATCACATTCTATAAAGATGAAAATGTCAAGTCATGCACTACAAAAGATGAAACTAAAAACATAATAGGTATTATGAAAGTGTTGTACTGATTTCTATATGCACTGATTTCTGACAGGATATGTTATTTTACAGCGCGTAAGGTAAAAAATACACCGCGCATTGCGTAAGTAGCCGTCCACTAACAAGTTAAGGATTAGAAACGAAACAATAAGTACGTTTTCAGATATACACGCATGTTTGATTTTGCTTCCGAAAACTTTTCCCCTCTGGCCCCCTTTACTTACTTTAGGGGTAAGTTCACAGCGTAAATGAGGTCACACGCAAAAGGTCCATACGCGTATCGCATACTTGAAACTCCTCGCGCAAGCCGGTTAAAAGACCGCTGCGTGATGGATAAGCTCAAGAGGCGCACTCAAACGTCTTGATTTCCATAAAGTCATGTCAAATACTTATTCTGTTAGTTTGTCCAGCTTACGTAGAAACGCTTATTAAATAGCCTCAAAAGCGTGTTTTTCTTGTCTGAAAATGAAGAATTGCGCGCTTTGTATTTATCACACTTTTTCTTTGTTAATGTCCATTTGTGAGTCAAGCCGCGGTGCATACACACGATAGAAAGTTAGTCAAAGGGATTTTAAAATACTTAACTTGTAGCTAATTATCCAATCACAAGTCAGGAACTAGTTACGAAACAATCTGCGCTGTGTAAAATGCGCTTCACCTTTTTTGCCAAATTGTAGTATTCAGTGCGTATGGCGACACATGCAAAAAAACCTACAAGATTTTCCCCACGCACTGTTTATTTTTTCCTGTCCAATCATCGGCCATAATTTACTGACGAAACAATCCATGTCGTTCGAAGTACGTGTGTATCTTAGGTTTGATATGCGTCGCATATAGTGCTTATATCGTGCGTTTTCAACGTCGCGTGCAATACCTATACAAAAGTTGTAGTAGCGCTTAATAACCCAGATGATGTTGCATACAACTTTTACACTGATTACTTCAAAAAGTTCAACTCTGCATGTGCAGAGCAGAAATGCGCGTATAAAGTGCGCACGCATATTCTAAAACGTAACATGTACATGTAGCATTGGAACTTCATGGAAACGTGAGTAAACAAAAACGATCAGAGCAAAAGAAATGGTATTAAGAGACAGACGCTAAATTTTCTTTCTCTCTCTATTTTTCTTCATTCCTTCCACAGTGGACCATTTGAAATAATTGTTTTGGATATTTTATCCATGGAGAAGATTTTTGAAGTGGGAAATGTGATTTTCTGCACACTGTTACAAAAGTAAGCAGAATAAAGTTCATTGTATTATTAAGGCCTATATCAAGTTTTCCAAGCCTTTCACCATAGGTTGGTGAATGCAAGAGACTCTGGAAGGGGTGAGGGGGAGGAGAGGGGGGGGGGTTGACCGCTAATAATTGTGCCCGAAATTTCATCATCTACATGGCTTGCAGATGATTTGAAATATTCTTTTTGTCCGAATTGCAGTTGGTCTCCGTCATCGCGCTTAATCCTCACTGGCTCACCCTCCTTTCCACCATCCCACACTGTCACACGCACGTTTCCAGTCCTTGCTACGGTACTGTTGATGATAGATAAACATATATACAAACTGATGAAAAGTCTACATAGAAAACGATTTTTTTTCAATTGGACGGCACAACAGCCCAATGTCATCGAATGTACTAATATACTACACTCAAATTTTTATTTGGTTCGAAGAATCTCAGCGATTCCGTAAAAGACGTCATCACAATTTATAAAGATGAAAATGTCAAGTCATGCACCACAAAAGATGAAATTAAAAATATAATAGGTATTATGAAAGTTTTGCACTGATTTCTGCATGCACTGATTTCTGTCAGGATATGTTCTTTCATAGCGCGTAAAGAAGAAAATGCACCGCGCACTGCCTAAGTAGCCATCCACTAGCGAGTCAAGGATTAGAAACGAAACAATAAGTACGCTTCCAGATTACACACATGTTTGATTTTGCTTTCGAAAAATTTCCCCCTCTGGCACACTCTACTTACTTCAGGGGTAAATTCACAGCGTAAATGAGGTCACACGCAAAAAGTCCATACACGTATCGCATACTTAAAACTCCTCGCGCAATCCGTTAAAAGACCGCTGCGTGATGGATAAGCTCAAGAGGAGCACTCGAACGTCTTGATTCTCCATAAAGTCATGTTAAATACTTATTCTGTTAGTTTGTCCAGCTTACGTATAAACGCTTATAAAATAGCCTCAAAAGCGTGTTTTTCTTGTCTGGAAGTGAAGTATTGCGCGCTTTGTATTTATCACACTTTTTCTTCCTTAATGTCCATTTGTGAGTCAAGCCGCGGTGCATACACACGATAGAAAGTTAGTCAAAGGGATTTTAAAATACTTAACTTGTAGCTAATTATCCAATCACAAGTCAGGAACTAGTTACGAAACAATCTGCGCTGTGTAAAATGCGCTTCACCTTTTTTGCCAAATTGTAGTATTCAGTGCGTATGGCGACACATGCAAAAAAACCTACAAGATTTTCCCCACGCACTGTTTATTTTTTCCTGTCCAATCATCGGCCATAATTTACTGACGAAACAATCCATGTCGTTCGAAGTACGTGTGTATCTTAGGTTTGATATGCGCCGCATATAGTGCTTATATCGTGCGTTTTCAACGTCGCGTGCAATACCTATACAAAGATGGTTGTAGCGCTAAATAAGCCAGATGATGTTGTATACAACTTTTACACTGATTACTTCGAAAAATTCAACTCTGCATGTGCAGAGCAGAAATGCGCGTATAAAGGCGCCCGCATATTCTAAAACGTAACATGTAGCATTGGAACTTCATCTGTTCATGGAAACGTGAGTAAACAAAAAAGATCAGAACAGAAGAAATGTGATTAACAGACAGACGTTAAAATTTATTTCTCTCTCTATTTTCCCCTTTCCTTCCACAGTGGACCACTTTAAGTAATTTGTTTTGGATATTTTATCCATGGAGAAGATTTTCGAAGTAGGAAAAGTGATTTTCTGCACACTGTTACAACAGTAAGTAGAATAAAATTCATTGTATTACCTAGGCCTATTTCAAGTTTTCCAAAGCTTTTATTATAGGTTGGTGAATGCAAGAGACTCTTTGAGGGGAAGGAAAAGGATGGGTAGGGGGGGGGGGGAGGGTTGACCGCTAATAACTGTGCCCGCAATTTCATCATCCACATGGCTTGGAGATGATTTGGAATTATTATTTTTATATAATTAAGCGGATAATTAGGTTCCTCTTTCATTTTTTGTTGAAAGACGTCAGGGGTAAGAAAGATCTAAGTCCATCAGCTGAAATGAATAGCAACACCCATCCAATATGGATGAATTTCATAACTAAATATTATAGACACGTGTGACGGGGTAGGGAGGGGAAGAGTTTTCTGCAAATTAATCTTACTGACTAACAAAATCTCTTACAAAAAGAGTTTTACCCCAAAATTTGAGCATTTTCAATATGTTAAGATTTAGCTAAGTACGTTTCGAGTCACTGATAACCTGACAACGGACAACAATAATACGACCGTTGCGTATATTTAGAGTCTTAGGTCAAAGGGCAGACTAAAATACTCTAATTAGACGGCTCCAAAAATTTAAGTGTGAAGTAAGGCAGCCGACAAGTTATTCTTTACAGTTTATTGGATAAAGAGATAAATTCTTCAATCAGTAAAGTTGTTTCCTCGTGATTTGCCGGTGATTTTCAGGTCATACTCTGTGACCTACTGCGGCGGGGTTAAGTAAAAGCTTCACAATATTGTTTGACTCCTGTATCAGGCAGTCAGGTGGAATTCAGTATAAAATGTATATCTTTGTATGTGACCGAGATTATTACTCCCCCCCCCCTCCTTAATATTCTTTTTTCCAAATTGCAGTTGGTCTCCGTAATCGCGTTCTAATCTCACTGACTCACCCTCCTTTCCACCATCCCAACCCGTCACACGCACGTTTCCAGTCCTTGCTACGGTACTGTTGATGATAGATAAACATATATACAAACTGACGAAAATGTCTACATAGTTAACAGAACTTCTTTTCAATTGACGGCACAACAACCCAATGTCATCGAATGTACTGATATACTACACTCAAATTTTGTATTTGGTTCTGAAGAATCTTAGCGATTCCGTAAATGACGTCATCACAATTTATAAAGATGAAAATGTCAAGTCATGCACCACAAAAGATGAAATTAAAAATACAATAGGTATTATGAAAGTGTTGCACTGATTTCTACTAAACTGATTTCTGTCAGGATATGTTATTTTACAGCGCGTAAGGTAAAAAATGCAGTAGTAGCCATCCACTAACGAGTCAAGGATTAGAAACGAAACAATAAGTACGTTTCCAGATATACACGCATGTTTAATTTCATTTTCGGAATTTTTCCCCACTAGCCCCCTCTACGTACTTCCGGGGTAAGTTCACAGCGTAAATGAGGTCACACGCAAAAGGTCCATACGCGTATTGCATACTTGAAACTCCCCGTGCATACCGGGTAAAAGACCGCTGCGTGATGGATAAGCTCAAGAGGCGCACTCAAACGTCTTGATTCTCCATAAAGTCATATTAAATACTTATTCTGTTAGTTTGTTCAGCTTACGTAGAAACGCTAATAAAATAGCCTCGAAAGCGTGTTTTTCTTGTCTGGAAATAGAGAACTGCGCGCTTTGTTTTTATCACACTTTTTTTTGTTAATGTCCATTTGTGAGTCAAGCCGCGGTGCATACACACGATAGAAAGTTAGTCAAAGGGATTTTAAAATACTTAACTTGTAGCTAATTATCCAATCACAAGTCAGGAACTAGTTACGAAACAATCTGCGCTCTGTGAAATGCGCTTCTCTTTTTCCGCCAAATAGTCATGTAAAAATACCTACAAGATTTTCCCCACGCACTGTTAATTTTTGTCTGTCCAATCATCGGTCCTAATTTACTGACGAAACAATCCATGTCGTTCGGATTACGTGTGTATCTTAGGTCTGATATGCGCCGCATATAGTGCTTATATCGTGCGTTTTTAACGTCGCTTGCAATGCCTCTACAAAAGTGGTAGTAGCGATAAATAACGCAGATGATGTTGTATACAACTTTTACACTGATTACTTCGAAAAATTCAACTCTGCATGTGCAGAGCAGAAATGCGCGTATAAAGTGCGCACGCATATTTTAAACCGTTACATGTAGCATTGGAAATTCATGGAAACGTGGGTAAACAAAAAAAGATCACAGCAAAAGAAATGTGATTAACAGACAGACGTTATTTTTTTTCCTCTCTATTTTTCCCCTTCCTTTTTCAGTGGACCACTTGAAGTAATTTGTTTTAGATATTTTATCCATGGAGAAGATTTTTGAAGTGGGAAAATTGATTTTCTGCACACTGTTACAACAGTAAGTAGAATAAAATTAATTGCATTATCTAGACCTATATCAAGTTTTTCAAACCTTTTACCATAGGTCGGTGAATGGAAGAGACTCAGAAAGGGAAGAAGGTGGAGGGGGTGGGGGGAGGGGGGTGGGGGGAACCGTTGCGTAAATTTAGAGTCTTAGGTCAAAAGGCAGACTAAAATACTCTAATTAGGAGGCTCCAAAAACTTAAGTGTGAAGTTAGGCAGCAGAGAGTTTATTGGATAAAGAGATCAATTCTTCAGTCAGTAAAAATGTTTTCTCGTGATCTGCCGGTGATTTTCAGGTCATACTCTCTGACCTACTGCGGCGGGAGTTAAGTGGAAGTTTCAAAACATTGTTTGACTCCTGTATCAAGCAGTCGGCAGGGATTCAGTATAAAATGTGTTTCTTAATCTTATAGGTTGTATCCAGGCCTATATTGAGTTTTCCAAACCTTTTACCATAGGTAGGTGAATGCATGAGACTCAGGGAAGGGGAAGGGGTAGGGGTGTACACCGCTAATAATTATGCCAGAAATTTATCATCTGCATGGCTTGGAGATGATTTGGAATATTCTTTGTTATATAATTAAGCGGATGATTAGGTTCCTCTTTCATCTTTTGTTAAAAGACGTCAGGGCTAAGAAAGATCCAAGTTCATCAGCTAAAATGAATAGCAACACCCATCCAATATGGATGAATTTTATGTTTAATTTTTATAGACACGTGTGATGGAGCAGGGAGGGGCACAGTTGTTTGCAAATTAATCGTACTGACTAACAAAAACTCTTTCAAATCTAGTTTTACCCTAAAATTTGAGCATTTTAATATGTTAAGATTTGGTAAAGTGCGTTTCGAGTCACTGATACCATGACAACGGACAACAATAATACAACCGTTGCGTAAATTAAGTCTTTGGTCAAAAAGCAGACTAAAATACTCTAATTAGGAGGCTCCAAAAACTTAAGTATGAAGTTAGTTAGCAGACATCTTATTATTTAACAGCTTATTGGATAAAACGATTAATTCTTCCATCAGTAAAGTTGTTTCCTCGTGATCTACTGGTGATTTTCAGGTCATACTCTGTGACCTACTGCGGCGGTGGTTAAGTGGAAGCTTCAACATATTGTTTGACTCTTATATCAGGCAATCAGGAGGGATTCAGTTTAAAATGTATTTCTTAATATTATGAATTGTATTATCTATGCCTATATCGAGTTTTCCAAACTTTTTACCATAGGTAGGTGAATAGCTACATAGTAAAACATCAGTGCAGTTGATGATCGTTTTGGCTAAAGCAAACGGCCGTGTCCCGTCAAAGTACGAAGAATAATGGTAACTCTTTCAGGGCTAGTTGTTGTTGGAACAGAAACAACTGTTATATAATATTTTCAAATTTGTCAGAATAGAAAAGTTTGAACAGTTTTGAAGTTGTTAAACATAGGGTTTTGGCCTAGGGCTATGCACTGCTAGACTAGTTACAACGACAGCACTGTGTAGCTTGTAGGTACGTGCAATTCAATTGTTGTAAACACTCTAAATTTTAGGCCTTACTGTTACAAAATAAGACTAATGATTCTAGAAAAAAGTAAAGCAGGCAGTGGCACGTTTCATTCCTAGTAATATACTTGTTTGGTGCAGGTACTGAACAATTATAGCCCTGTTGAACTTGTATTAACGTTCAGTAGCATGAACTTGTAGGCCTAACTTTTAAATTTTTACATTTTGCTTTTGTTTTTTATTTATTGCATTCTATTCTAAGCTGTGCAGATTGGACTATGTTGTTGCTCAATTTAAATCTGGCATAATCAGCTTGTCAGCAAGAAGTTTGTTCCTGCTGAAACTAAAATTTAGTATTTTCGGCATAATTTATATTTGGGCGTATAATTATTATTAAAGTTTTAATGCTTGGTTGCTAGAGGTGGTTGTCATGATTAATGTAGAGGTTACCACACATTAGAAACTGTCAATCTCATGAATATGCAACTGCCCGATTATTGACTGGGAGTGCTGTCATTAGTCAGTTTGTTCAGCTACTATCCGTTCGTTGAGTAATAAACGGACAGTAGGATTATGCAATTGAGGCTTGTCAGCCAATCAGGTAGCTTTAAATGAATAGCCGGACACTAGCTGACTAATGGTGATAGAATACCAATTATATTTTAATTTGATTTTTTTTATGGTGAATGACTTGACATTTTCATTTTATAACTTGTGATGACGTCATACACGGACTTACTAAGATTCTTCAGAACCAAATACAAAATTTGACTGTAGTATATCAGTATATTCGATGACAATGGGCCGTCCAATTGAAAAAAAAAGTTACGTTATCAATGTAGGATTTTTCTTCAGTTTGTATATATGTTTCTATTTCATCATCAGTGCCGTAGCCAGGACTGAAAACGTGTCTGTGACGGGGTGGGACGGTGGAAAGGAGGGTGAGTCAGTGAGATTTGGACGAGCTGGCGGAAGCCAATTGCAATTTAGACAAAGAGCATGTTGAGGAGGTAATAACCTCGGTCATATGCAAAAAAATATATTTTATATTGAATCCCTCCTGACTGCCTGATACAGGAGTCAAACAATATTTTGAAGCTTCCACTTAACCCCCATCGCTGTAGGTCACGGAGTATGACCTGAAAATCACCGGTAGATCACGAGGAAACAATTATACTGATTGAAAAATTTATCTCTATTTCAAGCCGTTATAATTTGGCAGATTATAGCAAAATTGTGCACTTTTCCTGAAAAGCATGAAATTTGGCTCACTCGTTGAGCTTGACGTGCTGAATATATCTGGATATAGGGGCAACTCGATATTTTCCCAAATGGCCGCCAAGTCAGTAAATAATAACTGTGTGTGACTACTAATGAATTGTTATACCTTTCTATGGGATTCAAAATCCATGGTGAAACATTTTGGTGTTATCCTAAACATAATATACAAATATATAATATATATATATAGGTTTTTAAAATATATATATATTTATATATCAAAATTAGTTATATATATATAAAATATAACAAATATATATTATAATTTGTGTCCATTGTGGTATATATATAACAAAATACAAAATATATATCCAATATATATATATATATATATATATATATATATATATATATATATATATATATATATATATATATATATATATATATATATATATATATATATATATATATATATATATATATATATACATATATATATATATATATATATATATATATATATATATATATATATATATATATATATATATATATATATATATATATATATATATATATATATATATATATATATATATGTGATGTGTGTGTGTGTATGTGTGTGTTTTGTGTGTGTACATTCATGTGTGTGTGTGTGTGTGTGTGAGGAGGGGCCGAAGCTTTGCCCCAAAATTGTGTTCTAAAATGTATACAATTTAATCTATTCTATTTGGCAGTCCAGTAGCATTCCCATTAATGGGAACATTAGGAATTGGTTCTGGGCATGCGCCAAACGTTTGTCTCTCTAGGTGAGTCATCCTCTAATCAGTCGTTCTCTTCATCATACTGCACGCAATCAATGAGCGCATTGTTTTGATCTCGTTAATGCTGCAGTGTACACACAATACAATCCGCGGTTTGTATGGTTTTATAGTACGGACAACGAGTTTAGCTAACTCCCTTATTGTTATACCTTTCACGCTCAGTAGGCCTACAAAGAGATATATCGTCACGAAATTATAGTGAAGTATTACATATACATCTCGGATTGTCCAGGCTAAGCGCCCAGTTATCATACCAACTTTTATTATGTGAACTTTCAGTGACAGATCGTGTGAGTATGACCGTCACTGACAGGTTTCACACTGTGTTACTGTATAAAATCCTAAGGAAATGAGTCACAGCGTCAGTACACACTGGACAACTTGCCACAAAATTTCAATTTAACTCGCGTAGGATTCTAGGACAGACTGGTTTTGAATTAAACACTCAAAGTATTATACAAAATGTATGTATAAATAATTCCCAAAGATGAATCTTTTGAAACAAACAGGCAAACGGATAGAAATTCAAGCACTATCTCAACTGTTCAATGTAAAAACAACGCGAAGAACGATGGCGACCGAGATCTAGGCCAGGGCAGCTGCTGTTGTGTCTACGCATATATTCTTATCAGCCTGAAACACGTCTACAACATAGGGGTCAAGTACGGGTCACGGTATACTCTTTGCAATAGCTCAAAACGGCGTGGTGAACCTATGTTGGGAGTGGAAAAAGCATAGGTATTAGTATTACGCTTAATATTTTGCGCAACCAAAATTTCCCCAATGTCTAGGATTTTTCTCCCAGCCGTTTGAAGTTCCGCACGTACGTTATAGGTATAGAGGCTGAAAAATGTGTCTGTGTTAATGGCGCTGACCATTGGTCAAATGTTCCCATTAATGGGAACAAATTTGTTCCCATTAATGGGAATGCTACTGGACTGTTTGGAGGTATCATCACATCAAGACAAATTTGCTGGTTAAAGCAAGTTGACTGCTTTTAGACATGATTATAACTCTGAGAAATGCCAAAATCGCAGAGCGTCATGGGGGCCTATCCCCTGGCCCCCCAATATGGTTTTGGTCCTTCGCACCAACACGGGCTGTTAGGCGGGCCCTGGACCTCATGCCCTTTAAACAGGGACGGTGGATACGGGGGGCTTCAGCCCCCAAACATTTTATGTGAACATGATTACCACGTTACCCAACCTCATAAGCCCCCAATATTTTGTATCACATCGTTGCCCTCCCCCCAATGTTTTAAACGATTCGCCGCCCTTGGCCCTCTCCCCCTCCCCAATGTTTTAAACGATTCGCCGCCCTTGTTAAATGATTAGTTTAGGGGTCAAGCAAGTCCATCTTATATGAAAGAGGACTTTAATGGAAACAAAAATTCCAAAATCTTCGTGAAGGAGATATTTCAGTTTAAAATTTGGTTTCTTTTGTGTAGAAACGACTGAAATCAGACTATTTGTATTTTTATTACCTATTTTATCATCTTATTTTATTTTTAACTTCATAACATCCGTAAATAGAGGTTATTTGCAAACAATTAAGATTGCGAACATAACAGTTGTTTTCGAAGCTATATGTTTCGAACATATTTCATTGCGAACATATATTTTCCGACCATATTAGTTAGTTTCCCGAACATATGTTTTGCAAGATATTTTTCCTCATAACAAGTTACGTTTCCTGATTCCCCAAAACAGGGATTTTATGGCGAAATTCATTTGGCACAAAACCGACTTTACCAAGAATTCCAGCTGCAGCCCCACAGCTGTAGGCTAAAACCTGGAAAATGGAAAAGAGCTGCAAGCTGAAAATAGGTATATCTTTAATATTTGTGTTTATCACAAACAATTTACAAACATAAAAGGTTAAGATTTAAAAAATTAAACTTCACCAATATATAACTTGAAATAAAAACTCTTTTACGATAAATCTTACTTTCAATTGCTTTAGAATCATCACCATCATCATCAAGGTATAGTATTTTACAATTCTCAATTTTCCCCATTCCCAATAGAGGGATTTCATCACGCGACTCAACTCATCTGGAAGCTATTTTGCAGGTAAAGCCACGTTACGTTCCACACGTCTTCACACAACTCAATCACATCACTTAACTCCTCTGAGAATTATTTTTACTAAAATATCAAAAATCATTTTATCACTAGGTTCACAACAGATGTACTGTTTATCCACAAAATTCTGTTTCTTAAAACTTACTTGGAAATAGTAGAATGTAACTATGTTCTATGAGTCTTCTCTTCACGATGCGAACAGCTATTCAGCCATCACTAAATGCAGACTGAATTTTGTTGATTATTTATAAGGTCGAAGTTCGAAAAAATGTTTACTTGTTACTTGAATCTATTTAAATATCCATGTATTGTTAGCCAATCGGTGTACAATTATTCCCACGGTTAAGCCCCGTAGACCCTCTTTTCGCAATAAAGCGCAGTTGTGTCCTGTCATTTCCTGTAAGACGCCAATGTTGTTTTCTCAATAAAAAACAGTTGAGCAAAAAACTGCCTTAAATGACAGTGTTTCAGAAAAATTGTTCCTCAAATGATGAGTTTCAAAAAAATGTCTTCCCAAATCATTAACGTTTTCAAAATATCGTCGCTCAAATTTTGCTCCCTGTGCAAAGTCTATGAGATTTGAAAATAAAATTTCGTTCTCAAATCGTACACGTTTTTAAAAAAAGTTTCCTGTTTCTCAATTGTCAAGTACAATGTCTTCTCGAATGACGTGACTCAGTAAATTGTGACGATATTATCACGATATTATCAATAATCGTGACATAGCGATTTATCTATATTAATGATCCCTTTTACAATTTAAACTTTTTGACAAATCTAAATTTCTAATCAACAGATTATCAGGGTTGTATTGTTTTGAAATGGGCGACAATGAGTACCATGATACCCCCACTATTGACCTGACACACTTAGTCAGGAAAAGCTATATGACCCAGAGGAAAAAATCTCACAGGACACTATACAGACCCCGACCGATCAGAAGTTAGCATTAAGTATATGCAAATGAACTATAGTATTCGTTAAAAGGACTCTGCGGAACAAGGTCCACTACATGCGTAATATGATTATGTCATTTTTGACCAATCAGATTGGTCAATTAATAGTGGTGTGTTGACCATATATGGCGACAGTATTGAATGAAAAAAATATACACTTCGTTAAATGGACTCTGCGGAACAATCCGATGACCTAGAGGAAAAAAACCTTAGAGGTTATTATACAGACCCTAACCAATCAGAAGTCAGCATTAAGTGTATGCAAATGAACTATACACTTCGTTAAAAGGACAGTGAAACAATTATAAATATCTTGTGACGCATTCCGATGGCCCAGAGGAAAAAATCTCAGAGGTCACTATACAGACCACGACCAATCAGAAGTCAGCATTAAGTATATGCAAACAAACTATACACTTTGCTAAAAGGACAGTGAAAGAATTAAACATATCTTGTGACGCAATCCGATGGCCCAGAGCAAATAATCTCAGAGGTCACTATACAGACCCCGACGAATCAGAAGTCAGCATTAAGTATATGCAAATGAATTATACACTTCGTTAAAAGGACTTTGTGGAACAATTGAAAATATCTTGTGACGCAATCCGATGAACAAGAGGAAAAATCTCAGAGGCTACTTTACAGACCCAGACCAATCAGAAGTTAGCATTAAGTATATGCAAATGAGCTATACACCTCGCGAAAAGGACTGCGGAGCAATCGAGTAAATCTTGTGACGCAGTCCGATGACCCACAGGAAAAAATCTCAGGGGTCACTATACAGACCCCGACCAATCAGAAGCCAGTATTAGGTATATGCAAATGAGCTATCACGTGATACCAATGCTGGCTTCTTATTAGTAGGGGTCTGTATAATTGCCTCTTACTACTCTCCTCTTGCTCCCCTTCTCCTTCTCCTTCTTCCTTCTCTTCTTCTTCTTCTTCTTCTTCTTTTCTTCTTCTTCTTCTTCTTTTTCTTTTTCTTTTTCTTTTTTTTTCTTCTTCTTCTTCTTCTTCTTCTTCTTCTTCTTCTTCTTCTTCTTCTTCTTCTTCTTCTTCTTCTTCTTCTTCTTCTTCTTCTTCTTCTTCTTCTTCTTCTTCTTCTTCTTCTTCTTCTTCTTCTTCTTCTTCTTCTTCTTCTTCTTCTTCTTCTTCTTCTTCTTCTTCTTCTTCTTCTTCTTCTTCTTCTTCTTCTTCTTCTTCTTCTTCTTCTTCTTCTTCTTCTTCTTCTTCTTCTTCTTCTTCTTCTTCTTCTTCTTCTTCTTCTTCTTCTTCTTCTTCTTCTTCTTCTTCTTCTTCTTCTTCTTCTTCTTCTTCTTCTTCTTCTTCTTCTTCTTCTTCTTCTTCTTCTTCTTCTTCTTCTTCTTCTTCTTCTTCTTCTTCTTCTTGGACAATAAACAATGGATATCATGATACCCCTACCATTGACCTGGGACACCCAGTCAGGAAAAGCTATACACTTCGTTAAAAGGACTATGCGGAACAATCGAGAATATCTTGTGACGCAATCTGATTACCAAGAGGAAAAAACTGAGGGGTCACTATACAGACCCCGCCCAATCAAAGGTCAGCATTACGTATATGTAAATGAGCTATCACCTGATACCAATGCTGGCTTCTGATTGGTCGGGGTCTGTATAGTTACCTCTTGCTCCTAACATGCAAACTTCTAATTAAGTTTACAGCTTGACAGCAGACTACAGTATTCTTGTCCAGTTTACAGTTTATTTTATCCAAGACCTCCTTTAGGGTATGTGGTAACAAACACTCTGTATAAAATTCATAATAAATGCAATAAGAACAACAGTGTGTTAAAACTACAAATCTACAACAACAACAAAAAAGGAAAGAAAGAAAAATAGAAAAGATATTTACAAGGCCTAAGTAACAAGGCATCGGACAAGGAGTTCAATAATGATTTAAAGGGATAGAAAGAAAAAAGAAAATGTACTAGGATGTACTTGAATGCTTCAATAATATGTTTACAAAAAACCGACAAAATGGCAACGTTTAGAAAGTCATGTGACCTCACGACGTCAGCTGAAACACCCTTACAGAGAAAATGATAATAAAAACATTTTCGGAGGTTCCATTTCATGGGACAGGGAATGGGAATGGTAGAGAATGGATAGGTCTTGAATATGCATATCCACACTTGACAAGATCTGTTTCAGAAAAAGTTTCATGGCAGTAAATTAGGCTATTTAACCATGGGCCCATGTCAAAATTTTAGAAAGTTTGCATATGGGAATGTTTTACCTCAAAACGCGCATAAGGAAAACAATTCGCGGAACTTGCTGTGATATGTTACGGAAAACTAAAAAAAAAATTGGTAGAATTTTGATTGCCCCATTTATATGCGGGTTGGTTTTAAGAACGAAGTCGTTGAAACAATAGTTAAAGACTTCCAGTTTGCGCGCAGTGGAGGTCAAGTTCGTTAAGGGCGAAAAAAATATGGGTTATTTAACACACATGAAAGGCCGTTCATGTGTGTATATTTATGATACAAAAGTATTATGTGGTTTCACAGATTTGAGAGTATTTACGCGTAGCGTGGTCATAGCCAGGATTGTCGCTCATGATAATAGCAGTGACCGACAGAGGCTGAGATGGCATATGGGAGACGGCATGAGGGATAGGGTTGGACGACATGTAGGAGAGGATGGGACGGCTTGCCATGTTTGACAGCATAGCATGCCGCATGTGGAATGTAGGCCAAGTGAAATGGAACTTAAGACAACAATTTATTTATCAACTAAGCCAGTTCCAATGAAATATCTTTGAGGCAAAACAAATTAAATGGTAATGCACACACAACTTCAGTTCAAAAGTTTGTTAGAGAGGGTGTTACCGATGAGAAACTTTTTTTTAACTCATTTTTCTTAAACAAATGTATGACAAACTGAACTTGTGCTGAATAGAAAACAATTAAAAAAAAAATCAGTGATAAGAAAAGATATAAGAAGTTGATTCAAGGATATAATAAGCAGATATCAATTTATACAAAAAGTTTGATAAATAGCATAGTTAATAATTTTTGGTATAATAATCATGCAACCTAACGTTGTCGTTATGCCTCGCTTTTGCACTTCTTCGTTCATGATTGTTGTCGATAATATTCCAGCCAAACAATGTTTTAATTTCTGATGAATACAATCATATAATAAGAAATTCATCTCAGTGTAAGAAATTATACAAGAAAACTGTTTAAAATTGAAGAAAATAAGCCCAAATCCGACAATGAAAAGCGCTTATCGCCTTCTCTTTACAGCATGTTTACAATACACAAATAACAGTAAACCCTCTGCACACAATAGTACAGCCCATGCAGCTCGAGCGCGCTAAGATTACGTCAGAATTAAAATAAAGGGATACATAAGCCAACGCGAGATGTTTTATTTCATCGATTTCTATTTGTTGAAAAGTACGGGCCCTTTTTTGCACCAATCACGTTGGATTTTATATGGTAAATAAATATATGTTAATTGTCAGGCCGTGTGAAATGGACTCCTAAATAATTTCATTTATAAGTTACAAAGGTCAAAGCGGCGATAACCTTGTGATTTTGCTTGCGCTCCAATTGAAAAATAAGAAAAAACACTTTTTATAGTTTACGGCCTTTTTTGTGAATAATTAAATGAAAATGATCTCACACGATAGATAATGAATTCAAGTTCTATACACCGTTTAAAATGGAACAAAATATTCAGAGACTCTTTAGTTATAACGTTTAAAGTGCAACATATGTGTGATTTTTCAGAGCCTTTGGAAATTATCGCAAGCGTATGAACCAAACATTCCCATATGGTGAGGGTGTAGACCACCTCTTTATTTCAGCCTAAAAAAGAGGAAGACCAAAACCTCAAGTCAACCCATATTGAGCATCCCATCACCCGAAAGAAAGATATTAGATGGTACTTTTCAAAAAACATAGCAAAAGTTTGGGAACTTCCCCTTTCTGGTGCAAAAAAGACCCGAAGCTTGACTCTTTCATCACAGGTTTCCATAGGACAAATAATTAGTTCTGTGCCACCAATAACATAATTCCATGTAAGTACGTTTGGAAGAAGAAATGAGGGTATTATTTACAAATTAGGTTTTAAAGAACTTTTTTGTTAAATACGACCACTTACAGAAGAAGAGACACGATGTGCCTTTGAAAAGCTTGCGAAGTAGTAAGTTTTTCTCATGGGAAATTAATGAACTTCAAGTTCCTGAGCACCTCTACAACTCTGAACTCTTAGTACAGTTTAGGCTCGTTCATGTTCATACACACACTAGTTCTGCGAAAAATTGAATTTTTCTTAAGTTTCATAGAATCTAACGTTTTAATCTTAGTTAATCAACAATAAGTTTTTATTTTTGGTATATGATCTAAAATTATGTTAGGAATTTTCCAGGTGTTATAGCCTGCCCTAGTTATTTGTCATCAGATTCAGATAGGCCTATACATATTAATATACACATCCCTCAGTACGGGTTGACATTGGGATTGCCATACGAGGGTTGTTATAGATTAGGTGTAATTCCTATGTGTTTTTTTTTACTCTTCAAATTGACAAAGTTGTAGATATTGATGATTGAAAAATCACTAAGTTTTTGGATATTCTTAAATCATTTACTAAATTAGGCTAGGCTAAATAATACACTTTTCTCAAAAAAGTTTTCAAAAATCTTTACCTATTTAGTATTAAGAATGACGACAGGATAAAATTCTCCGAAATTCATATTTTGGTCGCCATTTTCTTAGTCACCGCACGTTTGTGATTATTCTACATCCGCAAAAAGTTTTAGGATTTTCCACTAAACTGCAGGTGGATTTTTACCTGACAAAATTTTTTTTGTTTATATAGGCCTAAATTTATTAGATAGTTTTAGTAAAAATCTGTGTGCGAAAGCAAATAAATAAATCATCAAGAAATATTTAGATTATATAATTGTACGTTATAAGCATTATCTTAATTTTTTCCTCAAATAATCTCAAACATATTACCCTGCTAAAATCTTAAGCCTCATGGCAGTTTTTGAACTTTGACCGTACTCTGAGAGCTCATCAGACGATTTTTACGGAAAGAAAAGTAGTCCAAAATACTTTGATAAAAGTAAGTAAAATCACCTTAAAACAGTTTTTGAAGACGTCGATGGTCTTCAAACATTGATTCTAATAATTGTGGGCGAAAAAAAGGTAAAATGGTTTTGTTTTCATAAAGATCTTAAAACTGAGATTTTCCTATACTTTCAATACCTCGCTTGCAACAATACAGGAGGGTATAGGATTTTGTAGTACCCTCGGACAGCCAGCCATCACCAACGGCACCCATACTAACACGGATGGCATCAGTCCAACGGTACTACGGGGAGCACTTATATTCCCTGTTCCAAGCCTTTTACTCTCCAACTGATCTGTTTTTTTCTTCTTGTTGGCTGATGTTCACTGATTGCTGTCATTTCTGATATTACCTGTCTTTTGTGCGTTCAAATTTGCACTCAAACAATACATCAACTGTATGCGTAATCGGCCAGTGTGGATGTCTTCAGAGGTTTTGCAGGCTGTTCGGGAAAAGAAGAAGTTGTGGTGTTGTTATAAACACAGTGGGTGTCCTGCACAGCTTGCTGGATATAAGGATCATGAAAAGTTCACAAAGGGTTTGATAAGAGATACTAAAGTGCTTTTTGAAAAACGTTTGTCCAAAGATGTTTTGTATACATGTACATCCTGCTGTCTTACGTAAGTGTTCTGATATTCTTTCTGTTCTCCTGAGTATTATCTTTTCAAAGTGCTTTGATATTGGTTTTGTTCCTATATCTTTTGCACCACCAAAGTCCCTTTTGTCTTTATCAAAGGAGGTGCAATTGACGAACGAGAAACTGAGATGATGACAGTACGCTGGAGATGCTTCACTTTCCAGCATCAAATCCCCACACATCAGCAAACTGAGCTGAAAACATGTGGGCCATGTTTTGCAACTTTATTTTAGAAAATAAAGATCAAAATTAAAAAGAATGACAAACCGTTTCTTTTTACTGTTTTAATTGTTATTCAATCTTATATATATATATATTTTTTTACATCAATTTATGTTATGATCAATTACTGTAAATATTTGAAAAAATAAATGCATTTATGTTCAACTGTATATACTCAAAGAAGAATAAATGGTGTTAACAAAATCGTACATGTTTTCTTCTGAAAATTAAAAAGGAAAGCAAGATTGTATACTCATATTTTAAAGAGGGAGGCTCGTCTCATTAAAATACGGTAAAATTAGGGGATGCGATATTTTGACGTCACTTCCGGTTGTGGACGCAAGATCCAATTCACTGTCTGTTTGTAACACAGTACAGCCAGACACTAGCATGTACGTTGTGTGTGCCGAGTTACATACAAAGTGCATTAAGTTACTGTGACGAGAACTTTGTTTTTTTTTTAATGCCTTTTTGTCAAAAAGCAAAAGTGAAATATTAGTATAATAATACTATAATAATAGTCACCAAAGAAAATTACTGAGTTAAAAAAAAAAAAAGAAGATGAAAGCAAAAGTCGCAATAAACGATTGTACCGGGGCTCGAACTCACGACTGTTGATTTGAAAAAAATTGCTTCCGATCGCCGTAACCAACTGGGCTAACTCGTGCAATGACCGTCATTGCGTATTAAATAACTATATACCTTGCAATACGAGACAACGAATCGCGCAGCAAAATTTCAACCAATCAAAAAATTTGAAAGTAATTATAAATATTGTGCACATATGACGATTTCGCCTCTTTAATATATTATATACGTCACACTTGTCATGCAGGTAATGACAATATTCAACATGTCCAATGCGATTTAACTGTTTTTGGGTGCAATAAGGGGCGCAATTAAGAAATGTCTCTATACCTTTCAACAGTACACACCAGAAAATATAAGAAAGAACATTCAAGATCCTTATTTAAGTTAGCTGTGTACCGTTTCAATTTTAAGAGAAATGGAGCTGTTCAAGGGCAAATTACAAAAATGTATTTTTCTATATCTTTTAAGGGTAGACTAAGTGAACATCTAAAATTCGAAACAAATTATGAAGAGAAACAACAAGTATTTTCCTCTTCTTTTTTTTTAAAGTGTGCACCATTAGATGCGCCATTGAAAGGAAGGGTATAGCTTATGTACCTTAAAGGGGTAATAACGCTAAAGTCAAATGAATTCTCAGATAATGGTCTCCGGTAAAACTGCTATTTACTCAAATATATACAGGAATCACCAAATAGAAACAAAGACTAATATTTGAGGCGTTGTCTTTTTCTTCTAATAATGTCATTCATCCTTTTGGACATGCTTTTAATGACCCTGTCAATATAATCACATGGAATAGATGTCGTGGCTTGTATAACTCGCCGTTCAAATTGTTGAAAATTTTCACGAGATATTTCTTTTTCCAGAGCGTCACGCCGCAATTTTTCGCCAACATATTTTAAAATATTCTTAATAGGGTTGATATCAGGACTTCTGGGGAATGGAGGGGAACCTTCAGCATTTGTGCGTTTACACTTCGTAAAGCTCCTCGAGCCTTGCCGATGTTTTGTGAGGGATCACCATCTTGCACGAATAAATGCGTATTGGGCATTGAAAAGAAAGAATTTGAAACAAAAGGCTATTTAGATTTTCTAAAAACTCAGACAATCCGCGACAAAAGTACTTGACACCTTTTTTCTTTCCCCTTTTACCCCTTTTCAATGTTGAAATTATATTTCAGCTATCCTTTGTGTCTTCTTTTTGGCATGCCGAGAAACGAACAACATTAAAACACGGGGGAGGGCGAAAAGTGTCAAGTATTTTGACGCGGTTGCAGGCTTGAACCCAGGGCCTCGTGGTCTGTAGACATGGTATGATAACCGCTACACGACAGTATGTAGATAAACACCGCATTTAAGCTAATTAAAATCCGTAGGTCAAAGCACTTGTAATTGGAACTCCGGAAGTTACATAATTTACATAGGTTTTTTCCTTCTTCGGGGAAACATATTATTTCTCTTGAAGAGGGGAATCTACGTAATTGTTTAGGGGGACTGATTTTTGTGCCATCAAATGGCTGGAGATGGAACAGGTAGCCTATCGTAGAGGGAAGGACCTCGGAGCAATCATGACCAGTCCAACGCAGGCATAGACATGAAGGGCCTGACCAAATTGTGCTACGAAATTGTCTCCCATGCAACATAGACGTAACAAGTATATTTTGGTGAAGCGAGGACGACAAATTAGTCAGGGGCGTAACTTAAGGACGTGGGGTGAGTTACAGTTTGAGTATTTTGTCGGAAAAAAAAAACATTTATGTTTTTCTGAGGAAAAATTGTAAACAAAATCATTTTGAATTTTTTTTTTTTAAATGTTATAGTTTTGTTGTTATCTGAATGGCCGTACGAGTGAAATCCTGAGCCGGATGATCTCAGGCCATTTTATGGCATCAAAAAATAGAAACATTCAGAGCTTCCGAGGACTTACCACCTGGAACATACCAGAGCTGCGTCCATGCACTTCACAATTTTGGCCAACGTTTTTCAATTTTCAGGGGAAATTTCTCTTCTGTCCATGGTAACCTAGATTTTAAGTTGAGAATTTAATTCTAAAACTGTTTTTTTCATCAATTAAATTTTCGAACTTTGTGTAGTTTCGCCATATTTGAGCAACAAAAACAAGGATTTTTTTTTACAGATTCGCTCCTGGACGCCGTCTGCAAGGGCCTTTAAGCTGGTACAATCTGTTTTCGCATTGACGCCTTTTTCGCATTGACGCATTTTTTGCCCCAGGCAAAATTATATGTCGATGTCACTGATTGTCAGTAGGGGGGGGTAGGGGGGGGGGTCTGTTATTTATTATGTGGTTATAAATACATGTCGTTTATAGATAAGTCGGGCAATTGCAAATTTTCTTAGTTTCTTCGCGGAAGTTTGTCGAACACCAGCCCTCCCCTCCCCATCGCCCCCCCTCCCTTCCCGCGCGCTCAATGTCTAGTTACGCTTCTGGCACCAGGGATCAATATTTAGGGACCACAACAAGAAAATCAAGGAAAATTGGTCCAACGTTGACTGATGACACCTTTGCCTCCCTCTCTTTTTAAGCGGCTTCTCCAGTAGCATAGCAAGGGGCATCTGGGCCCGGATCAGCCATTCAAATGGCCGCCAAGGAGAATCTACATGCACCGCAGTCCCATTGTTGAGGCTTGCTATAATGACGGGCCCCAGGACGGGCCATCGTCATAGCAATTTCTCAAAATTGTTTTTTTTTTGTAATAAACAACATCTATATGCACAACACACGAAGTCAAGCAAACTTTCATCAAAACATTTCAAAGTCATTAATATATCAAAGAACTGTCACGCTTAATAGTCCAAGGTTTTGGAATAATCTAGATAAGAGCATTCGCTCCCTGTTGAAAAATAAAATATAAACAATTTTTATATCTTGAAGTTTTTAAAGTGCGGTATTGCGGAGGGCGGAGAAAGGAGGAGGACGGTTTAAATGGGAGGGCGGACTTGGAGATGGAGTGGATATGGGAGGTGCGTGGATATGGGAGGGATCGCGTCAAAGGAAGGAAGGGGCGGGTGGATGTTACATTTAGACTACAGTTTGTATGTTAGTAATATAGAAGTTTTCACTTTTTTCATCACTTTTAGGTAGCCTGTCACTGATAAACTCAGCTTTGTTCAAGTCTCCTCCACTACAGGCATTTAGCATGCTGTTTCATTTGTGTGTATTATCCTCTATTGTTATAACTCATTCATTATGCTCATGAAAGTACCAAATGCTATCATTTTTTCTTTTGTCAAAGATGGTGGGGAAATGATTTTTGTTTTTAATTGAATTTTTATTTATATTGTCGAACACATCTATCTTATAGTTACGATTGAAGGGCCCTTCATTATAAGAAGAGACAGAAAGGAGCACAATCGTTGATCTTTCTTGCTGGGCCCGACATACGACTGTACCTTTCATATCAAGCTGACAAGGCCTGCAACCAGCTTCAGTAAATAGTTTTCGCTTATACATATATATGTATGTATATATGTATATATATATATATATATATATATATATATATATATATATATATATATATATATATATATATATATATATATATATATATATATATATATATATATATATATATATATATATATATATATATTTATGTATGTATATATGTATATATATATATATATATATATATATATATATATATATATATATATATATATATATATATATATATATATATATATATATATATATATATATATATATATATATATATATATATATATTTATATATATATATATATATATATATATATATATATATATATATATATATATATATATATATGTATATATGAATATATATATATATATATATATATATATATATATATATATATATATATATATATATATATATATATATATATATGTATATATATATATATATGTATATATATATATATATATATATATATATATATATATATATATATATATATATATATATATATATATATATATATGTATATACATATATACGTTTATAAATATATATGTATATATATATATATATATATATATATATATATATATATATATATATATATATATATATATATATATATATATATATATATATATATATATATATATATATATATATATATATATATATATATATATATATATATATATATATATATATATATATATATATATATATATATATATATATATATATATATATATATATATATATATATATATATACACATATATATATATATATATATATATATATATATATATATATATATATATATATATATATATATATATATGTAAACAATACAATATATTTTAGGGTATCACCACATCAAGACAAACTTGCTGGTTAAAGCAAGTTGACTGCGTTTATAGACATAATTGTTACCTTGAGGAATGCCAGAATGGTAGAGCTTCAGGAACTTTTTCCCTGGCCCCCACCCACAAGGACCTCATTAGCCCTCCTCCCTCATAATTCAAACTCTCCGCTGCCCTTGTTAAAGGATTATTTCAGGGGTCAAACAAGTCCATGTTGTATGAAAGACGACTTCAAAAGGAACAAAATGGCAAAGCAAGCATTCAGAAATCTTCGTTAAGGAGCTATTTCACTTTAAAGTTTGTTGTCTTTTGTGTCGAAACTACTGAAATCAAACTTTATTTACTAAATCAGACTGTAATTTCATTATTTATGTGATTATCTTATTTCATTTTTAACTTCATAACATCCGTAAATTGAGCCTACTTGGTCCAGGTTCCTCATGACATTAAAACGGTCAATAACTCCAAGGTTATGCCAGAGAAATCTAAAATACGACCCCGAGATTTCACGCATCCTTGAGTCATGAATATGCATACGCCACTGTTTCCGAGCACATTTCGCGACGACCGTATCTTAAGCGTGCATACAAATTGCAAACATATCTCTAGTAAAAGTATTTGTTACGAACGTACCTTTAGCCAGCATACAAATTGCGAACATATCTTTTGCAAACATTTAAAGGAATATTCCCATGGTTTTCCCTTTTTTCATATAGTGTTGAGAAAACTATCTTAATATCTTGTTCCGTTTAGAAGTTATAACAATTTAGATAGTAAAAAATGTTCTTAAAAACACCTTGTAAAGTATGTCCTTCAGCTTGGTGATGTCATCAAGGCAAATCCGGCACAGTTTGTATGTATTTCTTATCAATTTAATCACAAATTTTTCTACATTATCGAACAGCATTTTTAGTTTATTATAGGGATAGGGTGGACTATATAATTAACAAGAAAACATTTAGTTTTTTCTTGGTGTGCAGCACATTTTCAATAAGCAAAAAATCCAATTTTTGATTAAAGATATACAAAAGACGTTTTATTGAAACTTTTGTTATAGCATCACAGATGTTGCCAATCAGTCAAAATTCAAAAATTGTTTTAAAGTTCGTAACTTCTAAATCGAATAAGATATCAACATAGTTTTTTCACCACTTTGTTTCAAAAAAATTCTCTATCATATAAGAAAAAATGAAAATCCATGAGAATATTTCATGTTGCGAACATATATTTACAAAACTTATTTGTTTCTGAACATATATGGTTCGAGTATTTTTGATTCCCGAACATATATATTCCGAGCATATTACTTTTCCGGACATATATTCTGCAACCATATTGTTTCCAAACATATGTTTTGCGAGTATATTCGTTTTCCGAACTTATATTCTGCGACCATATTGTTTTAGATAACCTTGCAGACCCCAACGCAAAGCAATCCTTGAAAAACTCCTCCCTACTTTCTTTTGAATTTGTAATATGCATCAATGGTGTAATGGCATCAGTGTTAAAATGCCACTTCCTGGTCAATAGCCTTTTCACTATCCTTCATTATAGCTGTTAAGGATTCAAGGATAAGCTGTTTTCATGTTTTCACCGGACCATATCGGTAAATGATCACCAGACCATATCGATGGATGATCAACAGACCATATATATCGATGGTTTTAACAAAAAGCTTCCATTGTCTACCAACTGTGGTGTAGCGGTTATCATACATGTCTACAGACCACGAGGCCCTGGGTTCAAGCCTGGGTTGGGTAGACACGCCTGTGCACCACAACTGGTTATTAAAGGCCGTGAACATTGACGGGGTTGTCGATATTATGTCTGTCCGTACGTCGTACATGTGTTCTCGTGCTGGTCGTATTAAGCGTTTCGTGATAGCATTGTTACTATCATAACCGAATACGCAGGCGACGACCCCGTCATTGTAATTGTGTGTTCACTCGTCGTTAGCTTACACACTGTGTGGAAGCTCTTTGGTTTTAAGTCGCGTGACCTGTTTTTGATTTTTGTTTAGTTCCCCTTTTTTTAGGTTTTGGTATTATGTATGTCCCAGCATGCCCGGGAAGCGGAAGGGAGGGGTTAACTTCCATACTGAAGTGATAGGTATGTGCCGCCCAGAATTTTAATTTTGGACTGCAGTATGAGATATTCTTTGGTAACTGCACTATGACAGTATATAATGTTGATACCTGAAGTATAAAAAGAAGTGATTTTTGATACCTGCAATAAAAAATTATATGATTATTGAGATCTGCAGTATGAAAATATGAAATTGTTTTGAGACCTGCAGCATGAGAGATTGGATTTTTGGTACCTACACTACGAAAATTATGAAAAAAAGAATTGTTTCGGCGGCACATATGGATGTGCCCCCCGGGATCTATGTGTGTTTTTTTTTTTTCTTTGTAAAGGTGGCTTTTTGAAAAGGTGGCCTTTCTCTACTAATTCTTTTCTCTGATCTTTGATAAACATTTGTAAAGATGATGTGGAATACAAAAAAGGAATTTAATTGAATTGCCTTGTCTTTTTTGAAGTGAGTATTCGACCTTCCTTATGCATTTCTAATAGATCAGAGAAATGTATAGCTAAAGTAACATATCCCTGGTATTTTCAGTATGGTGAAACGCATGCATCGCACTCATTGTGAAGCAATCCCAAATCAGTTTAATAGAGGGATTTCATCGCGTGACTCTAACTTGACCGGACTCCATCTTGCAGGTCGGCGGCGTCGTTGCGTTTCACGCGTCTTCACACAGCCCAGTCACATCACACGTACAACACACATGATACATGCTAACATACTAGTAACAGGTCAGCGAATTTTACTGTATGCAGTTTTCATATTGCAGTCTGTATATTTTCCGAAAGTAAATTATATTCTCATAAGGTATACGCAGAGTAAATTTAACGTTAACGCCATTTGATTGTTCGTTATACTAAAACAAAGCCTACATACCTGATATAAAGTGCTCGCTGCAAATTCTAGTGTGTAAGTTCTACCGTAGGTTGAAAGCAATTGCGTCGTGCAGCAGAAACTCACTTCGAACGTCGATCAGGATCAGATGGAAGTCGAAAAAAAAAGTATTTTTATTCCCCCACACATCTCTATTAGAGCAACAAACGGCACAGCACAATTATCTTACAAAAATAATCATATCACAACATGCAAACGTAGGTGTCTAATTAAGTGTACAGCAGACGGCAGTGGTTTTGACCAACAAAAATGGCGATGTAAACAAAGTCACGTGACCTCGTATAGTCAGCTGAAACACTCTTATAAGTCTATGCCTATATTACGTTATCTGCGGGCAAGCTACCTTTGTTATCGGGTTATAAGTGACCGATGGCGCCTATTTAAATTTTCATGAGAATCATTTGGACAATTTCCTAAACCTTACAAAAAAAAAAAAAAAAAAAAAAAAATATGCTAGAAATTTCATTCCAATTTGGCAACCACTTTAGGCCTATATTATAATCTGTTTTTAAGTAAAACAAAGTAACAACAGCTTCAACATTAGTTACAAAACCGTGTTGATAATTTCGGCAGTGATTTTGTGAAAGTTGCCGTTGGCTTGCTACTTGAAATCGTGACTAGGTCACATAATTCAACGCAGGAATGATGATGCGATGATATACCAAGGAACTTCCTTGGATATACTGTTATAACAGTATCTCTGGTAAAAGTTTTAAAAGAATATCCTAGTCCTCAGATCCTGAATTTTAAATGCTCCGTTGACGTGCTATTTCAAAGACTGATACGCATCCCAGGTCACAATCAATAATATACCTATTGTTATGGGTGGACTTACCCTTCCACTGACCGATCCTTGATTGGTGGGCCGCTGGCTCCCGAAGTGGCCCGAAGCCGGCCGTAGGTCATTCAAACGGCGCAGTAGCCTCCTGGAGAGCCGGCCAGAAGCCATCTTATTGGGTTCAGTAGTCAGCCTCTGAGGCTGCCGTGGCAACATGCTGTTGCAGCATGCTTACAACTGGGCCTATGGATGTCTTGTAAAAAGCGAGGCTTAAAAAAAAAAATAGGGTAATAATTACATTATTACCCTATGTTTGGCTGCATAGGAAAAACCTCAAAATGTGTTGAATTTGTATTCTTATGGTCATTCCTTATCAATCCATTCCATGCGTAAAATTCTGGAAGCCCCTTCTCCATAGACAGTCATCATGGCCGTATGAAACCGGGAAGGGGAGAGATCTTCCGCCCAGCCCCTTACGGCCAGATAACCTTCTTAGTCGGACTGCACGGAATCATGCCCGACTCGACTAGATATCTATCTCGTCATGATGTTGACAATATGACACTTAGGCATGCACCGATTTGATATAATCAGGCAGTGCGCAGAGATATAAATTGTACTTTTTAAATCACTGATTCATCTGAACTCATGCTTGACTCGGTTAGAGATCTCGATTTTCCGGTAACAAAAAAAACAATTGCCCGGATAAGCTCCCGAAAATGGAAGAAAATTTCCCGAGAATTTCCTGATATCGAAAAACCTGCTCAAAATGAAATTTTCGAAAGAATGATTTGTAGCTTCTTAAAGTTAAATATTCCAACACCATATTAGGGACTACTCAAAGAAGCAGGTGTTTGGCCAATCTTGCAAACTATTCATTACAAAAAACTCATGTTATTCCATTATTCACTCAACTCAGACAAAAGAAGAAAAGCACGGAAAATACTTATTAAACAATAAGATCAAGGCTACTCTGGATGTTGGTATCATAAAATCAAATATAAGAGGAAAATATGGTACAATATTCGGAGGAAGACAAAAAGCAAATGGAAGAAAGAAGTTAAAAAGAAAATTGCTGATGAAATAGAGAAAGTAGATTAAAGAAAGAAAACGAGCAAACCCAGATTTCAAGTAGAACATGGTTTTGAAAGACAAAAATATATTGCATAGTTAAAAACAACGGATGTCCTTACTATAATCAAATTAAGACTGAATATGACTAAAGCTAAAGCCGATCCTAGCCCCGTCCGCACATTTTTCAAAATGGCACATTCTGCCCTTACTCTAGGGTCAAGGCAAGCCCCCCCCCCCCACCCCTTCAACCCCACCATTATTTGCCGCCGTCGTTCCGACATTGCTGCAGAGGTCAAGATCTCTAGGGGCCCAAGGACTCTACTTGTCCCACTGCGTATTAGAGCATTAATATCGTTTGATTATGTGGAAACTTATTTTCAAGTAAGCCCAATGCAAATTTTATTAACAATGTTTGCTTTTGAGTAAAATTGAAATTATACACAGACATATCCTAAAATCAAAATACTGTGGTATAGAATAAAGATAGATTTAATAAACTTTTTGTGAATAGGTATTACTTGTGTCAAATCATGTGCGATGTGGAAGGTTTGCGCCGAGCGAAATCCTTGCATTTGAAACATTTTTAGCGAATTTTGGAATGCAAAATTCGCTAAAACTACGCAACTGTATGAACTGTTATTGCATCAACATATCGATCTATTTAAGGCAAACATCTGAACATAGCAACACAGCAAAATATCCAAAACAACACACCAAAGACGGCAAATTTTTGCATCTGATTAATGTCACTAAAAGTAGAACTGTAATTTCTTAGGGATTGCACGGGTCTCACTGTATCCCAGGTTGAGATTTCAGATAGTAAGTTTTTGCAAATTAGAAATTAGAAATGTTTGGATATTCTTACAATATCTTTAAACAACCGCCACCACCATCTTATAATCACCGAGTCACGTGCGATGTGTCTTTAGGGATGTTGAGCTAAAGTTGAGCTTACAAAGAAAGAACACATGAACAAATGAAACACCCCGATTGACAGTTTAAACCAATGTATAGTTTATTTCGCCAAGAGTGTTTATTCTTTATCGACTATGCCTAGTTTTTTTTTTTTTTTTCAGGAGAGTGGATCCCGTGATGAACCACGGCAAACAATACTCCAAGGTCATGTCTGGTTTGCGTCCTTCAGCAGTTCAAAGCTTTTTTCTGGTAGTAGGATGGAGCAGCAGTAATCATTCAACCATGTAAGAATCTAGAAATAGGCGTACATAATTTAGGAAATGTTCTCTCCGTTGGCAGTCAGACAGCCAACCCGAATCATAGAAGCAGATCAAGGAAGCTTGTTTGCAAAATACGTAAGTTGAAACCTATCTCTGCATTAAGATTATACTGATATTTGGAAGAAAATAAGAATAATTAAATTTAAAAAAAAAAAAAAAATGATAACAATGAATGATAAGTGATGATATCAAAAATTAATCTTCTATCGTACGTAGTCTAATTGAATATGGCATATGGTACACAATACTTAACTGATTAATCATAACCCTCTGTTACAACATGAATCCAATATAGACTGGACCGAGTCGGTTCAGCGTTAAGTTGAGATAATAGGCTTCAACTTCTAGGTATGCGATAATCATTCCTCTGTTTTCGGCGGAAATGTCGAATGGAAAGTGTACCATAAGTTCCAAAATCAACATGTGTTCAATCCAACCGACACTCACCTTCGAGTAATTTTATTGGTCAAATCATATGGTCTTATAACTTCGATATGGCCATCAATAATAAATCAAGCCTAATGTTCGACTTTTTGTGCATGACGATTTTGAACATTCTGGTTGGCTGAAACCGTTTATCACTCAGATATTAAACAGAATGTTCGCATAGGCGTAGATCCTTGTGGTGATGGAGTACAATTGTTTCGGCATGTTTGGTAAACCTTTATCATTGGCCTTCATAACATTTCTTCGCACCGAAAATTAAAAGAAAACCATACAAACATCAACCATTTTTTTTTCGATTTCCTCCAGCTTCATCACATTCCACCGCAAATTTTACACTTAAAATTGGGAACTCCCCCGCGTTGTCCGTATTTTCGTTTTGTAGTCGGGGATTTGTTTTGAGCAAAACCCTGGCATGCCTGGTGTACAGGTCAGGTATAGTTGAAAGCGCTGAACTGCTGAACAAAACAAATGATTTTTTTTTTGTATTCCTTCGTCAGGTACCGCGGAGTAAATTTTGAAGTGAGGGGCTGAAGAAGTAAATGGCAAAATATAAATTAACATCACATGATTTAATGAAAAAATTGACAAGTTTAAAGGTGAAATTTCTCAACCAGGGACCAAGGAAGTAAAGGAAGGGGCAAGAATCCAACCATTTCCAGGTTATAAGCGGAAAAATTGCACTTGTAAATAAAGTTCCATGATCAAACGTCGAGAATCAACAATTGTCGGAAGTTTCCTTCATTTAACTGTTTAGGCCTTCAATTTTCTTCAATTTTCGGGAATAAATGTACAGTTGCCAAATGTCACCGAAATTTAAAATAATATTTTTTCTTCAAAACTTTTCTTCAATTTTAGAAAATTTTCAAGTTTATGTTAATTATTTCTCAATTTAAATCTTCTCCGGAAGTGTGAAGAAAGCATGTACCCTACTCCCTCCAACACTTCCTTTATACGCCTCTGCCAGTTTCATAGACTGATAGACGCGAAACATGCATTCTTTACTCAGTCACCATCATAATCTAAATTGTTACTAATAAGTTCAGCCGATATTTTTTTTCTTGTCAAATTCTGTAATTCTAAAGTTGTATTCTTTGGAATTGATATTGAACTTAATATTTCTGTATACTTTGAGCTTTCACTGGTGAAAAATATTGAAAATGATTTTTAAAGGTTACATTAAACTTCCCCGTTGAAAGTCATATTTGGGCTGGTGAAAATGGAGAAAATATCTTTATCGTTCTGTTACACCAATACAATTTGAATATTTTGCATGCATTTTAACTACCTTTGGCTTAAACCTATTTAACCGTTATGTATTTCATTAGTGCGATTTGAATTTTGCAAAAATGCATTGTGGTTATTATATAAAATATAACAACAAGGGCCAACATGGCTTGGGGAGATTTAGGGGGTGACGGTAAACTTCTAAGTAAACACTTTTGTGTTGCATCTAAAATTGTTGTGTGGTCCTTGAAGATATCAATTAGAGAAATTTGACATTTTGAAAGTTTGACAAATAGAGCCAAGAGTTCTTTTTGAAAAGCACTTCATTCAGCAGTTAAGTCATATTAAACTCAACCAACACAGAGTGTTGTGTTGAGGCAAAATAATTGTAAAGATTTCTCACTTTTTGTCCTTCAAATGAACAGATGAATGTTTCACCTCCTAAGTTTGAATACTTTTTGGCAAATTTTGGAGGTTTTCTTCAATTTTTGTGATTTTTTTTTCACTTTTCGGGAAATTGTCCTCATTTTTTTCGAATTTCTTGGATTTTCAGGAAATTAGCGGGAAAGTTTGCCAATTTTTAGGAAAAGTTTCGTTTTTTTGAAACATTTTTCGGGAAATTTTCTTCATTTTTAGGCAATTTACTTCGATTTAGAGGACATTTTTCTCAATTTGAGGGAAATCTTTTTACAAATCTAATTAAATTTTGTTGAATTGTGTGACAATTTTAGGAACATTTCCGTATGTTGGGGCATTTTTCGGGAAACTTTCTTGATTTTCAGGCAATTTTCTTCGAACTAGAGGATATTTTTCTTAATTTTAGGGAAAATTTTGGGAAATTTAGCGACAAATTTGACCAAATTTTTAAATAATTATACCAAATTATCCTTTAATGTGACCAATTATTTCAATTTTATGATAACAATTTTGTATTGTACCTGCGAACCTGGAAAACTGGGAAGTCCTTAAAATCCACCCAAAACACACCCACCCACCCACCCAAAACCCACCCACCCAAAACCCAACAACCCACCCAAAACCCACCAACCCACCCACCCATCCAAAACCCACCAACCCACCCATCTACCAAAACCCACCAACCCACCCAAAACACACCCACCCTCCCAAAACCCACCAACCCACCCACCCGTCCAAAACCCACCAACCCACCCACCTACCAAACACCCACCAACCCACCCACCCACTGACCCATCGAATTAGGTTTCTTCACCATTTTGTTTATTTTGAAGTCCTCTTTCATAGAAGGCAAACTTTCTTAACCACTAAACTAATGATTGGAAGCCATTACATGTCCATGGATAGGTAGAAAATAATTTGAAGATAGCATGTGTAGTTGTGAAGTTACGAGTAATCAAAGTTCGAAAATTGTATAATATTTTGAAAAAAATATGTACTGACAAACAAGAAAACCCACCCCACTTACCGAAGTGGGGGTATTTACGAGAATTATACTTACCTGTCATACTATAGATATGCACTCTCTCAGCTATGAAAGAGCGCATAACTGAGAGAGTGCATATTTATAGCTATAATTTGAAGTAAATACTTATTTTTTCTTTATTTTTCTTCCCTTAATCTGTTAATTTCAAAGTTCCAAAATGCCCTTTCCAGCAGTAGGTTGGTTGGAGGTATGATACAGATCAAATCTTCTTCATTAAAATTATCGGGCCTTTTGCAAAGAGAAATGGCAGAGGGTTAAAAAACAATGGATTTTACGTAAGAAATTGGATCAGTAGCTTTTTCCCAGTTGTATATCCCAAGAGTTACACAACAATTTGTATGCCTGCCGATATCTGTACATAAATCTTCAAAAAGCTGTAAACTGGTAAACTGGTCAATTTTTAACCGATTTTGATTAACCTTTTTCCTGTCTTCATATTCAAGATTTTTAGTGAATTTTAAATCAATTTAGCTAGTGTTGCCTCTGCATATTCCATATACCTCTAAGGAAAATAAAATGTTTAGCTGAATGTGAAGGTTTTTAACAAGTATTACCTGAATTGAAAATCTTTAACAGTTTTGGGATCAAGCAGCCATAGTCGCGGGATCAGACGCAGGTTTCGCCGCTAATTTTGTAATTTATGAAGATTTTGACACATCTTTACAATTTTGTTTTTTTCTTGTACAGTTGTCGTACATGATGAAGATGCTGATTACTCCAGTAATTGTACTCATCTGCCTGGTGCAGGCATCCATCTGCAATATCAACAATACAGAAGGCAAGTCAGATTTATTACGTAGCCTGCCTAATATCATAATTAAACCAAATATGAAACAAACCACACATTCGATTGTTGAAATATGAGCATTTCAAGATTTGTACATTAAGCCCCGCCTACTTATTAATATGCACAACATCACCACCAAAAACAGTTGGCCACATCTACAGACCATGGGCAATCTGTGTACCACATCTGACATGAATCCATTATATCATTCTTGATATATAGTGTTAACAAGCTTACTGTCACAGACACACATACATATATACACAGGCCTACATGCGTACACACATACACACGTATACACATATGCCTACATGCATACATACATACATACATACATACATACATACAGACATACATACATACATACGTACATGCACGAACGCGCGCACACTAACATGTATACATACATACACACATTCATATGTCAGCATGACAACATAGTTGCCTCTGCTATTAAAATTTTTTAGAAAAAAACTATTTTGAGCAAAAAATGAGATGTTTTGAGGAAAAACCCTACAAACTATTGGGGAAGAAGTTAGATATTTTGAGGAAAAACATTTTTTGGGGAAAATTGTCGCATATTAAAAAAAAATACTATGGGAATTTTTAGGAAATAAAGAACACTGGATATTTTGAGGAATAATTGGGACATATTGAGGAAAAACTTCTGACGTTTTTTGGAAATGTTGAACTTTTTTTAAAGAAAAAACTTGAAACTTTTGGGGAAGAGGTAAGATATCTTGAAGAAATTCTTCGGAATTTTAGGGATATGTCACAAGCGCGTATCCTGGGGGCAACACGGGCGGTCGCTCCCACCAGGAATGTGCTCAGTCCACCAGGGATTTGCCCTTAGTTGGGCCCGGACCCATGCCGATTTCGCCGTACCTGGGAACTTGGTCAACGACCAAGACTAGAGTGTGGGTTGCTTATTATAAGAACCGAGGTAACAAAAGAGGGGTGTGCTGTGCATCTTGGTAAAGATATTGGGCTTGAGGGGCCGAACCCCTTGCAACTCAGTACACCTGCCCCACTTTCTGAATGAGAACCACGTCCAAGATTCGTTGCTTTACCATATAAGCGTGAAAGATATGTTAATCTATGGATTTGTGAGCCTCTGAGTCAGATCATCTGAATATCTGCCTATATTCTTTTTCATGATAACTGCACCCGATGCGCATTATGACGCTCACGCACAGATCATAGAAGACCTGTTCCACGCAACTGACTACAAGAGCCACACATTTCCTCACGATTTACTCGTGAGCATGGAATTGTTGCTATTAAAAATTGTAGATATTGTAAGTATTGTTTCCTCCAAAATATTTTGAAATTTTTTCAGTTGGTAAAACAAGTTCATTTATCAGTCTGTATAGCGCAGGGTGCCTGCCCCGTGAAAAGCTCGGGGCTTTCCCCTTGAGCCAAGGCTTCGCGCCTTATAGATTTGACACATTTTAAGGAAATTTCCTCTTATCTCTGTGTCCCTACCATGGTTTTGCCCAAAGGTTTGACGAAACTCTTAGCAATGTTTTTATACCAAAATTACGAGAAGTGCATGGCTTCCCAGGGCTTCACCCCTAGATCCCCACATAACGCCAAGTACCACCCCCCCCCCCCCCACACAGACACACACTCCTCTACCAAAAGAGTAAAATGACAATGGTAAAAAGGCTCAGAAAATATGCTAACGGTCAACAAATTTCCCTCGGCGACCTCCCCAATCCGAAAGGTTGGCAACACTCCTGCAGGTTCCTCAGTCTTTATGTATCGTATTTGATTTTATGGCTTCGCAACATAACTTATGTCAGAAGGACGTAGAAAAACAAAAACTGTAATAAAGTTTTTGTTATTAAAATTATTTAAATTTGCTTTCGTGCATAGGCCTACTATATTTATTTGAGTAAGACCATTTTCATTATCATCCTTAAAAACACATACGTTATTTAATATCTAAACAAATGACAATGTTCAATCAATTAATTCCAAGTGTTTATTTCTAATGTTGTAGTAATGTTGTTAATGTTGTAGCAATTTTTTTCTAATGTTGTTATCTCATCACCCACATATATACATGTGTGGATGAAATATTGTAGTCATTTTGATAGTGGTCTAGAGCGAACATCCATGGAATAATTTTTCCAAGTGACTGCACGTAGGCAGCAAATCTCTGCTCACGCTGTGATCTAAGAAACTGTTGGAAGAAAAGTTACAACTACCAAACTTTGTACCAGTAATCGAACTGAGGATGCTTTGAAGCCATCTGCTTACACCACTCATCATAGGGCATTTGGTCATTATCTGATGTGTTGATTTGATGCTCATCATGTGACCTGCGAAGGAGAATATACAGAGCTGCTGCTGTTGCTTGATGTGCCCAATGTCCTCTGGATGTGCGTGAACCTTTCAGTAGACCAAGTGCACGTCCCTTAGTTGTACCATTGGCTGAAGTCATCACATAGGTCCAACCACCACCATCAAGCCAGTCACCAATTACTTTTAACATGTTCATTTATATATGGAGATCCCCTATCAGTACAAATATTGTCTTTCACCATACTCTTCTGGCCAGGACAGGATAACGTGGTAGGAAGCACTCATGAATTCATGGTTGCCATGGTTACCATTAATATTTTTCATATTTCATGATAAGTTTTTTGTCCTCATGAGGAAAATATCATATTTTCATGAGATTCTCATAAATGATTTTCATGCTCTCATGAGAAATTTTCTTTCCCCAAGAGATTCTTGTACGTTTTTGTGGCGGCCATTTTAAAATAAATTTTCATTATTTTGACGGGAAGATGTATTTTATGATGTTTGGCATGTGTTTGACTGTATTTCGTGACCTCTAGAACATAGGAAAGGACACCAAGATCATGGTAATCTGGGAACTAATAGTTGATTTATGGGCAATAACGTGTTTTTTGGCGGTCATTTTGAATTTTTAACATATTTTCAGGAAGGGTTGGAGTGACATCGTGCTTCTCGCAATTTTTGAAATCAGCATACTCAAAAACCCCCATGTGCAATTTTTACGTTTCTTTCCAGAGGTGCATACCGCAGACACATATCCACCCCACTAGAATGAATTACTTGTTATCTTTACAAATTGCATAAGTGAGTCATTCTAACAAAAAATAAAAATAATTGGAGGTCAAAGGTCATGGATTAAAGGTCAATTAAGTGTTTTTATGCAAATTTTGTGCCACTTTAACTTTAAACTCAAAAACTACAAGACATATTCAACCCTATGTTGTACCTCGATACTTTGGTACATGAATTTGTGGCCCGTAGACTATAGGGTCAAAAGGTCAAAGGTTGTAGCGCTATTGACCACTTTTGACCATTTTACCTATAATTATGGAATGGTAAGTGTGACGTGAGCATGAATGGTGTCATACAGTAGGGTACGATAAATGTGAAAAATTTCAGAAGTTATTTAAGTCATTAGGGTCAATGGTCAGAGGTCAAATATGTAATTTTAGGGGTATTATGTACTAATTTGTACATTTTATGCCACTTTAAATTCAGAAAGGTCAACGGTTAGAGAGTTGGTAACCCCTTTTAACCATTTCCTTATAGTTCTAGCATGGTAAGAGTGATCTGAGCGTGGGTGGTGTCATATATTGGGGTAAGATTAATGCAAAAAAATTCAGATGTTGTCTTGGTGGTTAGAAGCAAAGGTCTAAGGTCAATTATGCGATGTTAGGAGGTAATTATGTGGTAATTTATACAATTTTGTACCACTTTTAACTTCAAGAGGGCAAGATCTGTACCAACACTATGTTGTACTATGATACCATGGTACATGAAAATCTGGGGTCAAGTGATCAAATGCCGCAGAACTAGTGACCGCTTGAGTCCTTTTCTCCCATATTTTTGGTATGGTAATTAATGGAAATTTTAAACTCCAAAAGTGGCAAGACCAACCTTATGTTGTACCACGATACCTTACCTTGGCACATGAACTTGTTTTCCGTAGACTCTGGATCACAAGGTCAAAAGTCACACAGCTATAGTGACCCTGTTAGCTATTTCCCCCACTATGCTGTATGTGTAAGGTGATGAGATCAGCAAATTCATGGATTGCTTTCTTGTTGTAATGTTGCTCATGTCGTAGGAATGTTGTTAATTTTGTAGTAATGTTTCTAATGCTGTAGCAATGCAATGCTGCTTATGTTGTAGTAATGTTGTTAATGTGTAGTAATCTTGCTAATGTTGTAGCAATGTTTGTAATGTTGTAGTAATATATGCTGCTGATGTTATAGTAATCTTGCTAATGTAGTAATCTTTCTAATGTTGTAGTAATCTCTCTGATGTTGCTAATGTTGTAGTAATGTTGCTAATATTGTAGCGATGTTTATAATGTTGCAGTAATGTTTCTAATGTTTATAATGTTGTAGTAATGTTGCTTATGTTGTAGTAATATTTGTATTGTTGTAGTGATGTTTTTTTTTTCCCGCAGGATCCCCTACACCACATTTCTCATTTTGACGGGATTTTTACCAAGGTAAATTAAATCTCTAACCTTATAGGCTAGTCGATATAGAGTCAAAATGACCTCGACCCTCAACAAAATTAAATCGAAAGGTTTTTTGTTTTAATAAATCTTATATAGTACAGAGACCATATCCTGAGCATCACACTTCATAACTATGTGGCCATCATATGTTACTTAGCTGAAATAAGTTTAATACACTTTTAAATATTCGCGGAACTACTACATATGAAATGCAGACTAAAAGATAGGTAACTTCTGTCTACAAGTTGGATAACTTTATTGCGAATGTCATCGGGCCTAATAATCACAAGGAAAATGGCAAAATAACAATACTTTTACCTGATCGGTACCTCAGTACCCTTGGAATTTTTATTCATCATGTAAGAAAGTAATTAATACATGTTATGTGGTGCAAGTAAAGCCGAAATATGCTAATTAGAAAGGGCAAATGGTGAAATGCTATCTTTGTAACCACCTTTGGTATTAAAATGTTCACAATGTTCATGTTTTGTGGGACATAGGGAAGAATGGCATGTGGGACATAGGGAAGAATGCAATGTGGGACATACAGAGGGATGCCATGTGGGACATAGGTAGGAATGCCATGTGGAACATATGGAGGGGTGCCATGTGGGACATATCATGGTATATAATGCGTACATAGGATGGGATGCCATGTGAGACATAGGTAGAATGCTATGTAGGACATGGTGGAATGGTATGTGGGACATGAGATGAATGGGTTGTTATGTGGGACATGGGGCCGGATGCCATGTGGGACATGGATGCCATTTTGGTCATAGTGTGGGATGCTATTTTTATAATTGGGCGGGTCATATTATATGGGTTTTAGATTGCATGGGCATGCGAACCATGACGGTTTTTACCATTCTAGTTCAATATTATACACAATTGTTTTGCAAAATTTACCCGAATTGCTAGTTTCAACTATTACCTTGGTTCTAGTTCGACGATCATATCTCGAGAACGCAGTGTCGGATGGACTCCATATTACGGTAGTTCTTCATAGAGAGAATGACAACAAGTCGTTGAAAAAACAAATCTGGGTTCATCTGAAGTTCTTCATCATCATTCTTACCACGTGGTTTCTTTGATATTGTTACCACTGCATTCTAACACCTGCATTTAAATTGGTCAATGGTTCTTTCATCCATAGACAAGTTCATTATTCCTTCACCAATAATAATGGCATCTAGGACATTCACTTCATCATCAAATATTTGATCATTTACAATTTTCTTCAAATCACAGTTTCCACTGCCAAATGGATTATGGTCTTTCAAAAACTGTCGATACTTTCCAGAGTTTAAAGTATCATGTTTGATTCTTCCATTTACGCAGTTCCAAACTTTTGAAATGTGAGCCATAGAGATCACCTAACTTAATTAAGGGACACTGTCAGACTGTGCTCCAGATGGCATGCTCAAAAGCCAAACCAAATGTTGTTTCCAACTTAGTCGTCTTCTCCTGGTCTTCAAGCTTCGCATTAGTGTTGTCTCTATCGTGTCTATCATTAAGTCGGTAGACATGTGCGCAGTATTGTTGGTGTTCGTGTGATGTTGTGATGACCTTGGTAAACTTCAAAATACTTATATTTTAGACATTGTGGAGGTACAGTATATTCTTCCTGTCTGAGCTTACAAATTGTACAGATGCTGCAAATACTGGTAAGATGCCACGTAGGAATGTTAACGGAGTTCCCAGCCGCATGTTTTTCAGCAGCTAAAAACAGCTGTGTAATTTCAACAAGGTGTGTATTTAGGACCCACAGCTCTGACGTTTTACTTCTACTGGACACTATCTTCATGTGATTTGTTCTTCTCATCAATAAGCCAAACAAGCTCAGCATCTTCCTCACCAAGGTGTGTAGCATCAGGTGATACAAGCGTTGTAAATATACTTGCAAGGTTAAACAAATTCCGGTGTGTTTGTGTGTGTGGGGGGGGGGGGGGAGGGGGGTGACCGACAAAGGAATAATGCTGTGCTACATGCTTTGAAAATATGATAGTTTAAATGCACGTCTGAGTATATGGATACACTTTTGATATATTTGTTGTCTTAAATGTTAAAATAGGAAATTTCTGGTTGGTGGCCACATGTGGTTAATATATAAGACTAAAATAAAGTCAACCCAAAACTCAGTTCTCGAGATACAATCGTCAAACTGGAACGTAGGTCAAAGGTCAAATTAGCATTTCCGGTAATTTGTACAAAATGATGTATTCTTAAGGATAAAAACATTAACATTGTCTGATTGTGAATAATTTAAGGCCAAAATCATCTTTGCAGCACCAGCGGGTACAAAAAAAAACATTTCACCATTCACCCCTCTAATTAGCATAGTTCGGCTTTATTTGCATAGCATGACATTGATTAAGTACTCAGTTACATGGTAAAACAAAATAAGAAGGCTACTCTTGTAACGATCAGTTTAAAATATTGTTGTTTCAAGTTTGCTATGTATGCATTGTGTTTATTAGGCCCGATTTCATTCGCAATAAAGGATCTAACTTAAGAGACAGAACTGATATGTACTTTAATGTGTACGTCGTACGTAGTAGTTCCGCGAATATTTTAATTTTTACCTAACATATTTCAGCTAATGATGAAGGTCGAATCGTCATGAAGTGTGATGCTGAGTATATGGTCTGTTTGATATATAGAATTGATTAAAACCAAAAAAACCTTTGACTTAAATTTGTTGTAGGCCATATGCTAAATCGAATAGCCTATTACACATGTTAGTGTTCTCGCTTTGATTATAAGTTGTTGTTTTTTTGTTCGGAAGGTTCAAAGATCATTTCATAAAGGGCCGTAATTTCAGGGAGACTACTCAGCAAAATTGTATTGCCTCTTGGCACGCACCCCCACACACACACACGCGCGCACGCACACACACACACGTTTTAAATAAGAGGTCATGTGCCCCACTGTAGTAAAGAACTATGGCCCTGTTTTTGTCATATACGAAACAGCGACATTCAGTTTCGTTAACTGGCCAATAAACAGATCAAGGAGGTATCAAAAGTGGTACCTCCTTGATTCATTTGAAATGGCTTTGCTTAAAACTAGGAACATCTCAACCTGTCCTCAAATGGAGCAGGGCCGGTCGAAGTAAAAGTTATATATTTCGTTGTTTCTCAAACCACAACACTTTATACAGTTTCACCTGTTTAACGCTCCTTCAAGATAACTACTCCTGGTGTTACAGAGTATTTTTAGTAACACACATGGGAATATAATGGCATTTCTTGTAATATAAGTAATAACTATAATCAATGCTGGCATTGTTTGTTTTTGCTGCTGGGGAAAGGTGAAATAAAATATAAGCATAGAGTTATTTATACCAAAATGCTTTGATGCAAAGTTAATCTTGTGAAATGATGCACTTAATTTGTTGCTTGAAAATTGCAGGCCAAAATTTTAAGCGCCTTTACTATTGCTTACATTAAAGGAAAGGTTTCGCCTCATAAATTAATTCAGAAGTAAACGCTGCTATGCTGGTAACGTCACTTTCGGTTTTCAATTTTCATTATTGATTGTAAGAAATCTGTAATTTTATTTGTAGCACACATAAGCCCCTGGGCCCTATGTTTGGGCCTATAAATGTGTGATTGATAGGTATAGTTATGTGAAATTGTTTGGTTATCTTCATAAAGATATATTCGGTTATATGAGCTTATTAGGTTATAAGAAGTGAGTCGGTTAAATCAAGTTATATAATTAAATTATGAAGTTATTTGCTTATATAAATATGGTTAAGTTATTCGGTTAAATGAAGTTGTTCGGTTATTCGAAGGTTTTTGGTTACAAGAACAGTTATTATTCGGTTATAAGAAGTTATTCGGTTATAAAGTACTTCGGTTGTATAAAGTGCTGAGGTTATGACATTATTCAATTATGTAAAGTTATTCGGCTATGTGAAGTTATTCGTTAATGGGATGTTAATCTGTTATCAATATATTCGGTTATGTGAAGTAATTCGGTTATCAAGTTATTCGGTTATGTTAAGTTATTCCGTTATCAAATTATTATTAACAATATATTTCAAGTTATTGGGTTATGACGACATTCGGTAATTGTATGAAGTTATTTGGTTTTATGACACACCTCTCTTCTTCTTTTTGCCAGATATGGACAGACAACCGCCTTATTCTTAACCCAGACGATTATGGGGGCATACAGGCAGTGAGTGTTGACCCACAACTCTCTTACCGAACAGATATAGGAGTTTATGAAGGGTGATTGCTTATTTTCCTTATTTGATTCTTAGGACATATCGAGATTTTAGGGCAATCAGTCACTTTCCTCAATCACGTGACAGAATATCCTATACAAACGATATAAGAACAAACATTCCCAAGGGGTGGCACTCTTCACAATCGCCCATATTTGATCAGCACATTGAGTCATATGTCAGAAAAATATGTCCATTCAATGGTGAGGGACAGTGCCATAATTCTTATCCTGACAGTGGGGAACATGGCGTCTTATCCAAGAAGTGAGGGGGTGACAAGAGGCAAATTTCCCCCAAATGTACTGATTTTGTGAAATTATACGGAAAATTGAGAGACACGTCCCCCTTTTCCCGGAATTTATGGCCCTGGTGAGTGACCCTGGCTCTCCTTGACTAATCATAATTTGCCAGAAATACTTACAGGCATAAAATACATTTATAATCTAATTATAAATTGTAATGATAAAATTCGGAACAGCCCGATGTATGCCTATGATCATAACCTAAGATAAAGCTAGTGTAGTTTTTAGTTTTTTAACACGACGTTAACTTGAAAAATCATAAAATTTTAGAGAATACTACATGTACTACTAATCATGTGTTTTTATATATCGCTTATAGCTTGCTTATTGACCGAATATCAAACTTTGCGAGCAGAAAATTGACAATATGGCTTTACAAGAAAATAAGAGTCATTATCCCATCGGCCCTGAAATTACTAATTGGACCTAAAGATTACCGTACATATTTAAGGAGTTATTGCGCTACAACCGTTCTCCCACGAAAACTCTTTATTTACCCCATGAATTAGGAACTATATTAAAATCGCTTTCATATCAAAAGAAAGGTATTAAAAATACCCCCGTATTACCCCACTAAATAATTTGATAAACGGGGAAATGTAAACATTAGGCCTAATTTTTCCGTTAATTCCGGATCCCTTTCCCTCTCTCTTAGCCACTAGGGATTATGCGAAGCTCTAGTCCAGTCCTCAATCATATGGAATACATGTTAGCCAAATGTGAAATGACACTTCCTATTGTCTGATTATTAGCAGTATATAGAGAATTATGGGCGTGTATATATGTAGACGGTGGTGGCGCGTGGATTGTTTTCCCACCCCTCAGATACAAACCCACCTGTTCAAATCTTGATTTCGACACCATGCATTATAAATTGTTAGGATCTAAACACGCCAAGTTCGCCGACACACCCCGTCTCCTCTAGGAATTTAGTAATGAATATTTGCTCGAAATAAGATTAAACTAGTGGGCAAGCAACAATAAAACCAGTAAAAGGTAATATATGAAGATATCAGAATTCTTTATTGAGATATAGGTTTCAAAACATTCGATTAATACAAGGATTATTACAGATCAACACAATATTTATCATACATTACATCGAGAAATAACTTCTGTTGTTTCTATATAATTAAAAATTATTTAGAATTTCGATTAATTCAGTTTGTAACTTGACATTGAATTTGTTGTACAGAAACCAAAACAAACAACAAAAAGGTTTAACAAGAGCTTAACTCACTTAATGGATTCGTATTTAACTAACATGCGGGCAACAGGATTTGACTCTTCTGACGTTCCGACGAGCAAGAGCACTACTCGAATAAAACATATTTCCAGGGGGTACATAGCAAATAGCAAGGGGGCGGGGGAGGGGGGTAAACATCATACAGTGGTTGTTCTCACAGTATGTGATCATCCTTCAGTTGTTCAAAGCAAAGAATATCCACCAGTTCGGTTCGTACCTCCAATCGGGGGACTCAATAAGTTCCCCGGGCCCGATCGGGAGACTCAAGCATGCGCACTGAGCTTACAGTGACATATGGAAGCCGCCATTTTTATTGTGAAGTTTCAGTCATAGACGCTTGTCAGTCGTTTCGTTGAAGGTTTATAACAAAGTTTGCTTTATTCATGTTCAATTTTGCGAAATTAAAACAACTTCGTTATTATTGATTGCCAAATAATTTTCAGAAATCCTCAAGCTATTTCTCATAATTTCAGAAAACCTTATTAAAGCGCGACTGCCTAACAGTAACGCAGAGTAAGAATTCATCTCTTTTCTTGAAATTTCTCGAAAACCGCACCATGAATTTTAAAAGCGCACGGTGAAAAGATAATTCATATGCCATTATTTCAAATTGTGAAGAAAATTTGAATCCTTTGCAGTTGTTGAGTTCCTCGCGCTCGAAATGTGTCTGATTCTTACGTTATTCTTATACAAACTTTGAATTTGAATAGATGCATTGTGGGATACTTCTGTAAAGGATCCCCCGATCAGGAGAACAAAACTGTTCTCCCGATCGGGGTACGAACCGGACTTGTTACAGGAACTTATCAAATATTAAACAGTCTTTCACCAAGATTAACTCAGTTCAGACAGGGTAATATTATAGTTAATAATTACTGCAAGCCGGAGGATGAGGGACTGTCCTCGCTGATAGAAGTTGGTTACATAACACATCTTCAAAACTAACTGACTGCACAAATGTCAGCTTAACGTCTTACAGACTACATAATTATATTCTGCAAGTATTTCTGAATAGACTATTGCACTAACAGTCTAATCGCTAGTCAGTTGTCCCTAATTTTGTGACTCTTTTTATGCATTTTCAACATTTAGTACACAAAATCCTACAAATAACGCATTTTCCATTTTAGGAGAAAATATTTACTCTAGCTACTAGTAACTTAAAATATAAACAGATGATGTCAGAGTGACATCACATGCCATTCATAAGTTTTCTGCCTAAAAGATACCAAAACATGTCAACAAAAGTCATTCTTAAGAGGCATTCATAACATCCTTGACCTTATGGCATTTGAAGCGTATATAATCTGTACTTTGCAATGAGAGGTCTAAAAGGAATATTCCCATGGATTTAATTTTAAAATATTTGATATAGAACAATAAAAGAACAAATTGGTGAAGGAAAAAAAAAGAGTTATATCTTATTTGTACAAGACGTTGTTGATTTTTTCCCCCTATCTGCTTAAAGGACTAGCTCAGTGGTCAAGCATGTCCATCGTATATGAAAGAGGATTCCAAAAAAACAAAATGGTGAAAAAAGCATTGCCAAATCTTATTCCGTTAAGGAGATATTCAAGATTAAAGTTTGGTATCATTTCTGTAGAAACGAATGAAATCTGATTAGTTGCGATGTTACAGCCTCAGATTCCACAAGGTCTTTATGTATTTTAAAATTTTGAGGAATCTGAGGCTATAACATCACAAGTAGTCTGATTTCAGTCGTTTCTACAAATGATACAAAACTTTAAACTTAAATATCTCCTTAATGGAATAAGATTTTTGAATGCTTTTTTCACCATTTTGTTTGTTTTGAAGTCCTCTTTCATATAAGATATATATTCTTGATTACAGAACTAATCCTTAAAAAGCGATTGTTGGTCTGAGTCTAAGTCATCATTATGATGTCATCACAGAACTTCCTGTACTATTTTATGTATTTCTTTGTAAATTAATTTTGTATTTTCAAATTATCAAGAATAGTGTAGAATAAAATTAACACTAATGTTTTCCAATCTGTTCTTGTAACTTATATTTGAATTATGTGCTGTGATAAAATTATATTAATGACGTACACCCAGACCAACAATCTCTTATCCACAGAGAAGAAAAGTTTCTAAAATTTAATAACTTCTTCTAGGAATGAGATATCAACATGTTTTTTGTTTGGTTTTAGCCAATTATATTACCTAATTTTTTCTCTATAAGATACATCACAATACAATTCAATGGGAGTATTAATTAAGGATCTTAACATAAAGAGATCGCGGAACTGTGCCTGCTGACGTAGTGTGTTATGCATTACTCTGTCTGTTTATTGGAATTCTTGGTAAAATAATATATATGTATATTCTTCTCACTAATGGAAATGTACATACGATACTATTTAAAGTATAGATGCAACAAAGGACTTTCCACACTTTATGCAACATTATAAATTGAAAACCATATATAGCCTAGACCAGTAGACGTGCGTGCGTGCGTTGGAAGGCATGTATGTATGTGTGTATGTATGTGTGTATGTATGTATGTGTGTGTGTGTGTATGTGTGTATATATGTGACGGCCGGCTCGTAAACGCGATTTCTCCAGAAAGGTACACTGGATTCATGTCATATGTCGTACACAGATAGCCCATGGTATGTATGTAGATTAAGCTTATTCTTTTTGATGGTGATGCCATACAATATATATTGCATATTAATGAGTAGGTGGGGCTTAACGTAAAAATCTTGAAATGTTCATATTTTAACAACCACATGTATGTTTTGTTTTATGTTTAATATAATTGAGATGTTAGCTGGTGTGTATATGTTCATAATGTGAAAACGTTGAAATTTATTAATATATATAATGGATGGAAAGTTGCTGAAAAGAGCTTATAAACACGATTTTTCAAGAACAGTAAACGGCATGGAGTAATGTATTATATGGTATACAGATAGTCAATGGTCTGCAGATATGGCCTAATGTTTGTGGTGTGATTTCATACATATTAATAAGTGGGCGGGACTTTAGTACATAGTGGTACATAGATGGGTCATGGACTATACGTATGTTCTAATGTTGTGGTAGTGATGTCATGAATGGTAATGTAATGCGTAGGTGGGACTTGCTGACAAATTCTTGATATAGGACAAATGAGGAATCGTTTTTGCATCATACTTGCTTTGATGATGTTAATTATTGTGCAAATGCTAATGTTGTCAACATTTTTATTGATCTACATGGTGGATGTGGCTTATGAATAAATAAGGAACAAATATTTTATGATATGCAATTACATGACAGTTAATACAAATTTTGCAAATCAGTCAGCTTATGAAAAAGCATCGGAACCACAAAACCTTTTGGTTCTGGTTTAGTATATTTCATGATATGCAATGTCAGTTAGTATTAAACTTGAAAATATGCATTAGAGCCACTAAACATTTTAGTTTTCTGGTTAGTGACGGAGATTTAGGTAAGAAATTTAAAGAGTTACATATATATGTTGTGCTTTCCGCTCATTTATACGTCACAAATTGGTTTGAATTGAAAACTTAAAAGGAAAGGTATTGTCCGATAAATACATTCAGTAGTAAACGCCGCCGTGATAACGTCACTTCCGGTTTTAAAATTTTCTCTATTGATCGCAAGAAATCTGCGATGTTATCGATAACGCATCCTAAAGGAGACATGAAGTCTGACATAATCATTATCTCATATAATAAAGGATAATCTTAATCAACTCCTAAAAAAAGCAAGTCAAAATCTTATTCCTATCTGAAGTTATTTATATTTGAAATTGACATATGGAGGCTGCCATTTTGTTCCATTCTGTTTTGAAATATTGTGCATGATAACATAATTTCCCCAACATGGATATAAGGATTATTTCTTCATAAGTGTGAGTAAAGTTTTTATTTTAAAATGATGTGACACAAAGTTTGAATAGTATGTTTTGATACTTTCATGTGAACACAAAAATGTCCTTGACCCTTACAAAAGAAAAACAATTTTTCATCAGCTAGAAAACCTGAGGTAGATTATAAAGAAATACAAAGCATTAAAACATCCTGCTGGGCTAATGACATCATAATCTGCATGTTTTTTAAATAAAAATGGCGTCTCTCATGGTACTATTTAGTAGTAACATTAAAGTTTTTAATAATTACGATAAATGTGTTAGATTGCTTTGGGAGGTATGGAACTTGGTCAGAAGATTTGTTATTTTAATTCTATCATGAAACAAGGATTTATGAGACGATGCCGTTCCTTTAACAGACGTTGATCGATCATAATAATTGTCAATGATAGCGTAAAACATTTTGTTTTCTCGTACGGTTGGTCCCATACCGTGCGTGAATTGTGCAGACGTGATTGGTCGATAAGATTCTCCCAGTATACTATGTGGACACATGGATTTCGGCCACATGACATTATTTCAATTAATTTTCCGGAAATTGCGGGTTCAGACTTGAAATGCTCTATTTATAATAGTTACGAATATGATTTTTCTTCCTTCACAGCACAATGGAAACACGAGGTGATGCCAGAACTAAAGTGTTTTTGCAGAGTGGTCTGGTAATCTGGTCACAATTAACCCGATTCGGGGCCTACTGTGATTTTCCTCCCCTACCATCCGACAACGTGGTAAAGTTATTTGTTTATTAAATGATTGATTAGGTAGTCAAGCAGGTCTATTTGGTAGAGGGCAAAAGACTCAATAAAGAACTTATCATACTGCGACGGTATGCACATGTAGTTTCATTCATACCAAGTAAACAAATTTGAAGGGTTTTTTTAAGGAATTTGCACTGGTGGAAAAATTGATTACAAAATATAGCATTGATCCTTAAATCCTGTACGTTATTTGGTTCAACAATAAAATACTGACAAAAAATAAATGTACCCAAGATTAAAAGTCCCCCTGTACCCCTCCAAATAATGTGAAAATTGTTAAAACAACAAGTTTGGTTTTCATTGTGCTTGTCGGGTCATCATAAAAACATGTTGGTTGGCCAAACAGTATATAGGTTCTGCATAATTTGTGAAAAAAAAGTGACAGCATGATCGCCCAGTGAAGAATTTTGGTCAACCATTAAAAAAGTTCTGAGGCACTGGGCGACTTTTCAGTTTCTATAATTACAAGATAGCAATTAACATTAAGAACGAGTATAAAATATTAATATGTCACTGTATTTTACTTCAAAATTATTCAATTACTATTTTATTGCATATTGTCCTAATGCTGCTTTATCATAGACATGTAAACTAGTACTTGGTTCATGGACTCATGACACCAGTGAGGTGGACATAGTGTTGGCACCAGAAAACTCTATTGAGCACTACCACTCTCCAGGCGCCTGTTCACTTGTGTCTTCAAGCGCAGTGAGAAACTCACGCACCTACGATTGCTGTCCTGATACAGAGTACGCTGACATTACCTTTGACTACCGGCTGAACTGCAATAATCCAAATGGGGAATCTGAACCAATTAAGCTCACTACGATTTCTGTTCCTGTCGTTCTTTCTTCATTTTTCATTCTAGCGGTTTTTCTGCTTCCACCCACCAAAGGTGAAAGGATCATCTTCTGTGCTTTAGTGTCATTGTTAGAAGTTGCACAAATGTTGGCCTTTGACCTGACGGAGAACCAAGCTTTGTTTCTCCAACTCACAATGGTTTATAACGTTTTTGCTGCTTTCGCTGCACTGGTTTCTGTCAATATGATGTCAATGCAACTTTCCGATGCCGAAAAGGATGATGACAAAGATGACACCAAGAAGGTAAGATGACGGTGCTTCTCTTGCTTTTTCAGGATTAAAGGAATAGTTCAGTGGTCAAGCATGTCCATCTTATTCAAAAGAGGACTTAAAACGACAGATAACGGTGAATGAAAGCCGTCACATTCAAGTTTGAAGCTCCGTCTTTTATGTGTAGAAATTACTGGGTGTAGTAAGTCTACTATTGAAAGTTGGCGTCCTCATTTTTACTACTTGAATAATATTTCCTCAAACTTTCTTCAGTTGGTTAAACTTTCTTGATATGTCCAATGGTTTTAAAGCATCAAAATCACAGTACAAAATATGATAGAATATACCAAGACTGAAGAATCTGAGGCTGTGATATCACAGCTAGTCTAATTTCAGTCGTTTCTACCCAAATGATACCAAACTAAAACTTAAATATCTCCTTAACGGAATGAGATTTTTGAATGCTTTCTTCATCATTTTGTTTCTTTGAAATCCTCTTTCATAAGATGAACTTGCCTGACCCCTGAGCTAATCTTTTAAGAAATGTTTGTTGAGTTCATTTTTTTTTTCCTTCCGTTGATTGTCTTGATGGTGAAAATTTGGGGCGGCCGTTTGGGCAAAAATTAAAAAGACAGAAAAATACTAAGAAATGCTAATTAAAAAGAAAATTAAATAAGCAGAAACATATCAATTAGAAATGAAATAGATAAAAAGAAAGCAATAAAAAAAGAAAAGTATCTAATTAAGAAAGTATAAATTAAATATGAAATAAATATAAAAAAACAATACAAAAGAAACTAAATAATACGAAATATATCAAATGGAATTATAGAGAACAATGAAGAGAAAGCAACAAAAATAATAAATAGAAAAGAAACACAACTACAATTAAAAATCGGTAAGATCTTATAACACAATGTTCCACTACAGTAACAAAGATTATAAAGAAAAATACTATACAAACAGATAATATATCTCCAAAAGATTTTTTTCTTTAAATATATCAACATTACTATATCTATAAAGCAGTGATATATCTTTATACAAAAAATGTAAGTGCAGACAGCCTTTTATCTGTTGATTAATAGAAACAGAAATACATGTATAAAAATATATATACAAGTACAAAAATATATATATGAATAAAAACAAATTATGAGAAAAAAAAAACGAATACTGTATGTAAAAGAGATATGCGCAGCACTTTGCGCCCAGGCGTGGTGAGTATGGGCCTACAAGCTGACACTAGCGCTCGAATGCGTTATGTTTGTGCAATGCATGCTATGCTCAGCGTGAAGCCAACTTACACCCTTAAAGACCCAGGGGTTCAAGTCAAAACGTGAAAAAAATTATCGGAACTTTGTTTTCAAAAT
>JAIGNY010000458.1:82500-212500 GCA_020152595.1 Chiridota heheva
ATATACAATGGTTTTTAAGCCACAAAATCGCAGGACAAAATATGATAGAATACATAAAGACTGAGGATTATGTGGCTATAACATCACCTAGTCTGATTTCAGTCGTTTATATACATGTCAAATGATACCAAGCTTTAATGCTTTTTTTTTGTATGCTTTCTTCACCAATTTGTTTCTCTTGAAGTCCTCTTTCATACTGCCATATAAGATAGACATGCCGGACCCCTGAAGTAATCCTTTGTTTAAAGATCTTAATGAGATAAGTTTTTATTAGATTTGTACTATTTATATCAAGACCAGGTGGCAGGAGAAACTTGCTACGCTGTAATTCTTAAATGCAAGGTACTTATAAAGCAATCATTTATAATTAGTTTTACTTTCAACGTAAAATAAATATACTTATGAGGTTTATTTCATGTATAAACTATATTTTGTTTTTGTGTATCTATACATTACCATGTTGCTTACATGTACGTATAGGTCCTCTTCTGATCGCTGGCTGTCAGCCACTGTAGTCAGATCTTCATCCTTATTTTCAGTTGTCTAGAGTTTAATACATTTCTGCTAAACTATTCCACGTGTTTATGTGTTTGTAAAAAAATGTTCAACGGTTATAAACTAAACACTTTTAGAGAGGTAACTGTTTTAAAATAGAAAATACTCAGTCCCGTGAATCAACTATGTACTTTCCTTTTCATAAACAATTTTCTTTAAATAGAAAGTAAGAAAATAATCAAATTTTAGTATCCACATTTAGATATTATGAATATATTTTTTCATTGTGTATACATACCTTTGTGCGTTTATCTGATTATACTGTTATAACGTGGGGTAGGCGAGAGAGTGTGATTGGTGATCCTTCGCATCATGGCCTGTCAGGACAGGAACTATTTTCAAATTGAATTAGAGTGCATTAAGCTGTCTTCGCAATTATTAAATTGTCCTTTTTAGTAATAAGGCTATCTGATATTTCTGTTCAGATATCACCTGATCACAAAAACAGACAAAGAGGACATGTCATTTAACAAACTACATTCACAAGATTTACCGAGAATTCAGTCCCATTTTTGTCCATTTCCTGATGAAATCACATATTCCGAATTTCGGGTCATTTCCCTGAGAGCTCCAGTGCATGTGTCTTCTGACAAATTCAAGAGAGATAGGGTATAATCATTATGCAGCCGGGCTCCGACACAGGTTTCATATTAAGATCCAACACCGATGTAATTATTTTTTGGAATAATTAACATAATTAAGGCCTGTTTGGTTTGAAAATTATTGTGGGCTATGGCCAACCTCTCCCCCGCCGTTGTCGGGGGCCCTGTGAAGATAAGTTGTCAACAATGAACCAGCATGGGTCAAGCAAGCAGTTGAGTCAATCTTACATAAAAGAAGACTTTAAAAGAAATAAAATAGTGAAGAAAGCATTCAAAATTCTTAATCCGTTAAGGACTGAAGGAGATATCTAAGTTTAAAGTCTGGCATCATTTAGAAACGACTGAAAACAGACTAGTTGTGATGTCAAAGCCTCAGATTCCTCAAAGTCTTAATGCATTCTATTATATTTTGTCCTGCAATTTTATGTCTAAAAAGTATAGTAAAACTGAACCTAGGAATGGTATTTATGATATACTACCTAGGAAACATTAAAGAAAAATAATCTAAATAGTGAAAAAATCAATAGTTTTTTTTTATTTTTTATAAATACATTAACAATTGTAAAGAATGTGAGAATAAAGACGTCAACTATAGTATACTTAGTAGACTTACTGCACCACTCGTCATTGTGGTCATTTCTACACAGATGAGACAGAGCTTTAAACTGGAATATCTTCTTAACGGAATAAGATTTTTAAACGCTTTTTTCACCATTTTGTTTCTTTTGAAGACCTCTTTCATTGAAGATGGACATGCTTGGCAATTAAAATATCAACCTAAAACAAAATAAAGAACAAACCACTGAAATCGCGGCGTCCTGGCCGTGTCTTGTTCATGTATATTGCTCTTTCCCCGTCCCCGTCTGTCCAGTGATTCATGAATCTAAAATTGTTGAGCTTTCCGAGGCATGATCCTAAATTTTCCTGCTTGTCTGAATCAATATCCTATTTTTTGTAAATGATGGTCCAAAGCTTTTGTTTGCTTCATTACAATCGAAATTTACACAAATCTGAATTTAAAATTATTTCATTTAATTAAAGCAAAGCTATCGTCCCATAAATAAAGTAACGTCACTTCCAGTTACTAGTTGTTCTGATAAATTACGATAAATCTATGATGTTATTGATAACACATGTAGGCCCCTATGTGTGGATGTAGATGTGTGATCGATAACATCGCATATTTCTCGCAATCAATAGGTGAAATTGACAACCGGAAGTGACGTTCCATAACGGCGGCATTCACTTCTGAAGGTATTCATGGGACGATACATTTCCTTTAAAAACTTCCCGTCCGGTCTGCCGGTGGGGTAAACAGGTAAAATCCATACTCGAACCATGAAGGCCAATCCGGTGCTTATCCCGTTTCATTGGCGTATAAGCAAATGAGAGCACATAACTTCCCATAGACATTTTTCCATGCAGTGCTGGTATTGGACTGGAACACGTAGATGAAATTGTTTTCCTCAAGAACACCAGGGACGTATAGTCATGGGGAGCGGTACCGTAAAAAGAAACACGGGGGAAGGGCGACAAAAATGGAAAAGAGACGATTAAGCACTGCCAGCTATAGGCAGGCAGTGGAAGTAACGGATGCTCCCCTCACTCCAGAGTAAGTTATCTTTATTGGGAGAGCGGTGGAAGCGATGGCTTCCTTCTCCTTTTGGTGCCGAAAAAACTAAAATGGGGGGATGACGAGGGGTATATGACAGAAACATATCCTCCCCTGTTCTTATTTCGATAGTAAAATAATGACACAAATATGGATACAAATACCCCTTGAGAGCCATTTCCCCCGCGTAATCATATGCAAATTGCTCTCATTGTGCTCGTTGGACCATAGTCTGATAGTGTGAAACATGCCGCAGCTTGGTCCACCAATGGCACAAAAAATAGCCTACAAACGGACATGTTAAAAAGTATGGGAGGGGGGAAATACTAATATAGTTGTATAGTTCAAGGCCGTGGGAGAGCTTTAAATATGGGGACGGGGATGAAATCGAATGCAATTGAAACACATGCTATCATGAAATCATACCATAGCAATTAAAGGAAAGGTATCGTCCGATAAATACATTCAGAAGTGAAAGACACCATACTGGTATCGTCACTTCCGGTCGTCAATTTTGCCTTTTGATGGCGAGAAATATGCGAATATTCGATGTTATCGATAACACATCCGCCGGACCAAACATAAGCTGATATGGGTCTACATTATGTGTTATCGATAACATCACAGATTTATCTCAATCAATAAGAATAATTGAAAACCGGAAGTAACGATACCAGCATAATTTGTTTGGTATCATTTGTGTAGAAACGGACTGAATCAGACTTAGTTGCGATGTAATAGTCTCAGATTCGTCACAGTCTTTATGTATCATTTTGTCCTGCGATTTTGTGGCTTAAAAACCATTATAGGACATGACACAAAAAGTAGTAAAACTGAGTCCGTACCACCTGAAGAAAGTTCAAGGAAACAAAATTTAAATAGAACTAAAATGTAATAAAATTTCTTAATAATAAATTAACATGTGAATGTAAGGATGAAGACGCCAACTTTTCATAATAGACCTACTACACCAGTCATTTATACACAGATAAGACGGAGCTTTAAACTTGAATATCTTCTTAAAGGAATAAGATTTCTGAAAGCTTTCTGCACCAATTTGTTTCTTTTGAAGACCTCTTTCACAGAAACTTGCTTGACCACTGAACTAGCCCTTTAAACTGTTTATACTAAGATACGATATTAGTTCTTATATCTTCTAAAATATGTTAATTCATGTTATAACCAATTAAGATTGGCAACAAACCAAGTTTTTAATGTTAACCCTTGAAATGAAGAATACTATATTCCCCATCGTGTTTCCATTCCCCTATAATCTGTAGAAAATTGGCTAACATGCTAATGCCACCATTTTTTATGCAATTGGGGTGTTATGCTCCATTGACCAAGTTTAGAGCAACATCTGACTTTAAGTTTAACGAAAACACAGTCATAAATTATGTAACTTCCGAATTTCCATTTACAGGTGCTTTGACCTACGGTTTTATTTAGCTTATAGGCGGTCACTGTGTGTGCGAAGTGACAGCCTTTTGTGTATATCTGTTTGTACAATAGACATTCTCTTTCTTGTTTGGTACTGGATGGTGTCTGCTGTTTTTCGATAATCCCCAGTGAAAACAGGCCTGAATTTGTACGTTTGTCCTTAAAAATATCTCTTAAACGGCGTGGTAGATGTCCATTTGGGAACTGGATAATTTGTAGATTAATAAGTTTAGATTTTGAAAATTCCAAAAAAGAAATTGTCCTACTTGGTCATACAATTTCTAGAATCCATATAACTTCCGTGCCAAAGCGTTACGCTGTTTCGTTAGAGGCATCATGGGAAATCTTCACAATGGCGTCTGAGATTTCCCCCCGAAGTCTATGAGAGGACTCGAATCTACTGGACTGTAAATCACGTCTACACACCTGCACGCAATTTATAGTATTTCGAAGGCGTGCATATTTCGAAGAACTGCAAGTTGCAATATTTTGATAATCAAAATCCGGGAATTTTTAACTGCATTATCTGTTATCTTAACTTCATGAGTTGATTACTTGTGGGGTGCAGGGGACAATGAGAATTTCCAATGTTTTTTAAGGCTTCTTGAATTAGAAATTCATGCTACAAATTAAATCTTCATAAGGAGGTACAGATACATGGAAATATTCAACCATTTCATCTTTTATTATTATCCCATTTAGTTTTTTTTTTACAAATTGTTTGCAATACTATAGTACAAAAGAGGGTCGAAGGGTGGAGACTTATATTTCGTTATCAACTCGTTGTCTTTTTAAGTTCGAGTATGTATAGCAGTGCCGCCGGAAAATATTTGATATTGAGGAAGGGGGAACTGATTTAGCATTTTCTGAAAGCTGATAGCGCGAGATTTAAAAATGTTCCGAAAATCGAAGAAAATTACCTGCAAATGAAGAAAACTTCCCGAAAAGTGAAGGGCATTTTCCGAATTGGAGAATTTCCGATTAGGAACAACTTGAACTTTGATAGAAACTTCATTTAGCAGTTTAGCAGTGTTGCTTTATTTCCGCTTGTAGTTGTGAATTTTTGGGTCTTGCCCCTCAATTGGGAACTCCCCATCCCCAATCCCCCATCCTTTCCAATCAGTGGCATCGCCAGCCATTTCGATGGTACAGTACTCAAGTACCAAACCGTGGCAGAGATGTAGCCTAGTACCCACTAAGGGGCCCTGAGGCAATGCAGGAGGAGCCCCTTGGAAGGGTCCAGGGGGCGAAACCATCGGAAGCTCTGACAATTTCTTGTTTCTTGCCCCAAAATGGCTGAAAATTAACACAAACAGAAAAAAGTTCAATAATGTAGGTTACCATTTCTAAACAGGCGAAAGGAAAATTTCCATTAATAAACATGGTTTGAAAATGTATTGTTTTTGATTCCCCAGAAAGGCTTAAAATCAATACAAAGTTCCTTGGGTCTGACGATTTTTTGTCTATGATGCTCAAATATTGATGAAAATCAACAACAAAGTTCCATGGGTGAGGAAGCCTTCAAGTTGGGTAAATTCGGAAAATGTAAGTAATGATCAGATGATTTTCTCCTGAAAATTGTGAAAATTTGAAGGAAATTGTGCAAGGGTGACGCCTTGCTCACAAGCAACACAAAGTTCCAAAATGTAAATGAAAAATCGTGGCGTCCTGGGGCGATCTAGGAGGAGCCCTTGGAACGGATCTTGTAATTGATGAAAAGAAGACATTTTTCATGTTGAAATCGACTACGATAAGTATTACATTTTTGAAGATTTCTTGTCTTTGATACCCCAAAATGGCTGAAAAATCAATATAAACTGACAGAGAAGTTTAAGTGTTGATAAGAAGGCAATCCTCAATTAACATGATACCATTTCCCTCCAATTGAGAAAATTCAGCGAAAATTGTTGGGTTAATAATAGATGGACGCAGCTCTGGTAGGGTCAAGGGGGGAGAAGCTCTTGGAAGATTTATAGTTTGGGATGCCTAAAAAGGGCCAATTATTAACGGGGCTTTGGATTTTAAGCGTATACGTGGGCGGGAAACTTTCATAAGTCTATGCAAGACGACCCCAATCAGCATCATGCCGAGTCGAGTGGGGATGTTCCTGAAATCTAGACAATTCGGGCATTACTGACTGACTGAGATATAGTCTTATACAAGTACATCCAACATTCTACTGATCTGTCCGACTTAAGTCGGTGCCCGGCCAACTAGAAAGAGATTTTGTATTTTATACAAACAAACAGTTGGTATAAAATTTACAATAAATGCAATGAGAACAACAGTGTGCTAAAACTACAAATCTACAACAACAACAAAAATAGAATAGATATTCACAAGGCCTAAGTAACAAGGCATCGGACGGGAAGTTCAATACTGATTTGAAGGGAAAGAAATAAAAAAAAAATCTACTAGGATTTGTTTGAATGCTTCAATAATATGTCTACAAAAAACCGACAAAATGGCAACGTTATAAGAAAGTCATGTGACCTCATGACGTCTGCTGAAACACCCTTACAGAGAAAATATTAATAAAAACAATTTCGAGGTCCCATTTCATGTGACAGGGAATGGTAGAGAATGGATGGGTCTTGACTATGCATACCCACACTTGACAAGATCTGTTCAACCCATATTAAACATCCCGACATCCGAAAGAAAGATATTAGATGGTTCTTTTCAGAAAACATAGCAAAAGTTTGAGAAACTTCCCCTTTCTGTTGCAAAAAAAAAAGACCCGAAACTTGACTCTTTCATCATAGGTTTCTGTGGGACAAATAATTAGTTCTGTGCTACCAATAACAGATTTCCACGTGAATACGGTTTTAAGAAGAAACGAGGGTACTAAGTATAAAGAACTTTTTTGAAATGAGACCACTTACAGAAGAAGAGACACGATGTGTTTTCGAAAAGCTTGCGAAGTAGTAAGTTTTTGTTCTCATGGGGAAATTATTGAACTTCAAGTTCTGGTGTACTCGTTGAGCCCTCTCACTCAGTACAACTCTGAACTGTTACGGTTTAGGCTAGTAAATCTTTATACGTACACTAGTTCTGCGAAAAATGTAATCTTTCCTTAACTTCAGTTTCATGGAATTTTACGTTTTAATCTAAGTTAATCTACATAATAAACATTACAAGTTTTTATTTTTGGTACATGATCTAAAATTATGTGAGGAATTTTCCAGGTGTTATTGTTGGCTGTGAATTTAATTGTACAATTTGTAGGCCTGCCCTAGTTATTTGTCATATCACTTATCAGATCAGGAGATTCAGATATTGAGGTGGCCGGTTCGATGTAACCGTGTACGGGCTCAGTACGGTTTTGTCAAGTTGAAGGGGAAACTTTATCATTACAGTCAATGGGATATTTTTTTAGGAATACTTGTGTCACCTTAGCCAGTCAGCGAAAATTAATGGTAGTCATATATGTTGGAAACTAATACACAACATTTTTGAAGCAAAATAAATTCTGTCCAGTATTTCTGATTTGATGAAAAATTACAAAAAATATCTTTTTCTCCCATTGACTGCAAGGATAACTGACTGTTTGTTTTCCCCTTTGACTGAAGTTTGAGATCGTCAAAAAAGCATTGTTACGTCGCCGTGCACCACAACATTCCCGGATGTCTGACCTTCAGAATAGGCTACACTTAGTTATTATACTTAGTACACATCCCTCAGTAAGGGTTGACATTGGGATTGCCGTACGAAGGTCGTTATTAGGTGTAATTCCTATGTTGTTCTTTTTTCTTCTCAAATTGACAAGTTGTAGAAAATTGATGATTGAAAAATATCTTACTTTTTTGGATATTCTTATATCAATTAGGCTAGTCTAATTTCTAAATGATACAATTTTTCAAAACAGTTTTCCAAAATCTTTACCTATTTAGAATGACGACAGGATAAAGTTCTCCGAAATTCCTATTTTGGTCACCATTTTCTTAGTCACCGCATGTTTTAGGATTTTCCACTAAATTGCAGGTGGATTTTTCACTGATATTTTTTTTGTTCATATAGGCCTAATTTTATTTAATAGTTTTGATAAAAAAAAACTGAGAAAGCAAATGAATAAATCATTACAAAATATTTAGATTATATAATTGTATGTTATAAGCATTATCTTAATTTTTACCTCAAATGATCTCAAACATATTACCCCTGCTAAAATGTTATAACCCCATGGCAGTGTTTTGAACTTTGACTGTACTCTGGAGAGCTCATCAGATTATTTTTACGGAAAGAAAAGTAGTTCAAAATACTTTGATAAAAGTAATTAAAATCACCTTAAAAACAGTTCTTGAAGACGTGGATGGTCTTCAAAGATCGATTCTAATCATTGTGGGCGAAAAAAAGGTAAAATGGTTTTGTTTTCATAAGATCTTAAAACTGAGATTTTCCTATACTTTTAACACCTCGCTTTCAACAGTACAGAAGGGTATAGGATTTTGTAGTACCCTCGGACGGCCAGCCATTACCAACGGCACCCATACTAACATGGCTGGCATCAGTCCGACGATACTACAGGGAGTACTAATATACCCTGTTCCAGGCCTTTTCCCAACTGATCTGTTTTTTTCTTGTTGGCTGACGTTCACTGATTGCTGTTGTTTCTGATTTATGGCCTGACGGAGTTATTCAAGTCCTATGCAGCTATGTTATACATTTCATTCTAACTGAGTTACAATGCCTTGTGAGGTTTATCGGGTGTAAATGCTCTTTCAAATTACCTGTCTTTTGTGCGTTCAAGTTTGCACTCAAACAATACATCAACTGTAGGCGTAATCGGCCAGTGTGGATGTCTCGGGAGGTTTTGCAGGCTGTTCGGAAAAAGAAGAAGTTGTGGCATTGTTATAAACACAGTGGGTGTCCTGCAGAGCTTGCTAGATATAAGGATCATGAAAAGTTCTCAAAGGGTTTGATAAGAGATACTAAAGTGCTTTTTGAAAAACGTTTGTCCAAAGAAATTAAGATTAATCCTAAGTCGTTTCATTCTTATGTTTGCTCAAAGCAAAAAAAACCAAGGAGGTTGTTGGTCTCCTTCAGATAATGATGATGTTACTATCAATAGTGTTAAGGATATGGCTGAGGTTTTGAATGACTACTTTGTGTCTGTTTTTGATAAGGAGTCCCCTGCTGATGATCTTGTGGATTATCTCAGTATGTACTCTCCAGTATCCATTAAGAATGTTGATTTTTCAGTTGATGTCTAAGAAGTTGAAGGGTTTGAATTCAAATAAAGCACCCGATCCAGATGGTATACATCCTGCTGTCTTACGTGAGTTTTCTGATATTCTTTCTGTTCCCCTGAGTATTATCTTTTCAAAGTGCTTTGATATTGGTGTTGTTCCTAGTGATTGAAGAATTGCTAATGTCACTCCTATTTTTAAAAAGGGTGACCACACTTTGCCTTGTAATTATAGGCCAGTGAGTCTTACTAGTGTTGTGTGCAAAGTCATGCGGTCTATTGGTAAGGATGTTGTACTAGATCATTTACTAGTCAATGGTTTGTTGAATTTGTCCCAGCATGGGTTCTTACCTAAGAGGTCTTGTGTTTCTAATTTATTGGAGTTCTGGATGTTATTAAACTATTTGATTCTGGTCATAATGTGGATGTTATCTATTTAGATTTCCAGAAAGCATTAGAGAAGGTTGCATTAAAGAGGCTCATGATGAAAACGAGCACTTCGTGTGGAGGGAAATTGTGCCAGTTGGATAGATTCTTGGTTAGTTGACAGGTCACAAAGAGTTGTTCTTAATGGTGCAGTACAGTATCTCCGTGGAAGAAGGTTACAAGTGGTGTTCCTCAGGGTTCTGTATTGGATCTGCTTCTGTTCTTAATCTTCATTAATGATATCGAAGTTTCCCTTGGCTCCAGGATTTGTAAATTTGCTGATGATGATGCTAGGGAATCTTCTTTTTTGCAAACTTGATCTAGATAAGTTACTTTCTTGGTCCCAAACATGGCAGATGTCATTCAATGTTGATCAATGCAAAGTTATTCATTTTGGTCAGAACAATTTGACTTTTGATTACTGTATGAATGGTTCAAATCTTGGTTGTGTTGATCAAGAAAGAGATCTCATTTACTAGCAATCTGAAGCCTTCTAAACAGTGTTCTTTAGCAGCTGCAAGGGCAAATAGCATGTTTGGTTTGATTAGAAGAAATTTTTGTTTTCTTGGTAGAGAGGTTCTTAAGTTGTATAAGCAGTTAGTCAGGCCTCACTTTGAGTATGCTATTTAGGCATGGAGTCCCTTTCATGAGAAGGATAAGTTCATTTTGGAGCAGGTTCAACAAAGAGCCACTAGACTTATTCTCGAAGTAAGGAATCTCTCTTTTGAATTTAGGTCGTGAATTCTTGGTTTGACCACGCTTGAGTTGAGAAGAGTACGTGGCGATATGATTCAGGTTTTTAAGTTCCTATCTGGTAGTGATGCTTTGACTTCCTGTTTTTTCTTGCATGTTTCAGCTAATCCTCATGTGACACGTGGTAATAGTTTGAAGTTGACCAAGGAATTCTCATGGATAGATATCCATGGTGTTGGTGTTAGTTTGGGCTTCTGATGGGGTGACTAACCCTATTTAGCCCATCATCTTGTTATGTTATGTTATGTTTTCTTCAGCTAAAAAGTGTGAAAATATATTCCTTTAACACCCAAATCAGATGATTCTGGGCACACTTTCTCTGTCTGATGTTCACACTCTGCAGCATTAAGTTTGTACTGAAGATGTCAAACTTGAAAACTGATAGTCATGTGACTACCAGCAAAGGTTGCGTTATAATTTTTTGTCTGGTGTATTTGGTTACGACAAGCCTTTGATTTTTGATGTATTTTGTAAATTTACTATCGTATGTACAGGCTATTGCATAATGTACAGTACATGGCACTGCGCGCTAGCGAAGCATGCAAGTAATTGTTAACACACACTTGTTGAGGCCTGCCTCGCTAAAATGAATGAAAACTGCGCTTAAAATAGCAAAAACTTTTAAAAATCAGACTAATATTATCATAAAAAATACTAAGAAAAAGTTCATAGCCAATTTATGTATAATGTTGATTGTTGAACCATGAAATTTGGATTACCAATCCAAAATAAAATAGAAAAATTCTGCTGTTTATCGTATCCAAACTTTCATGAGGTCTTAGTGAACTTTGACCAATTGTCAACGATAATATACAACTATTCAAATCTCGAGCACGCCTACTTTTGTACAGTTGTTGGGCATTGTGATATTGGAAAAGATAGAACATGTGGTTATCCCATAATACTCTGGATGCAAATAAGTCACAAGGTCCAGTGTAGCTCTTCCCATTGGCCTGGAGTTTCACATTACTAATTCAAATTCAGCTCAATCCGAGACAAAGGAGATACCGCCTAGTACTACGGCATACCCTCAAACAGAAAGTGTCTGCTTTCTCAAGGTAAAACTAGAAATCAATCTGTCCCCTAGGTGGGCTATGGAAACAGTACATGGGGCTTAGTGCAGTTCTCACTACAGTAATGTTTATACACAAGGATGAAAGGTGGGATTTAGATTTTAATGAATTAGATGATATCATGGCTAGAAGTAACTTACAGGATTACTTCAGTGGTCAGGCATGTCCATCTTATATGAAAGAGGACTTCAAAAGAAACAAATAGTGAAGAAAGAATTTACAAATCTTATTCCATTAAGGAGATATTTAAGTTTAAAATTTGGTATCATTTGTGTAGAAACGACTGAAATCAGACTAGTTGTGATGTCATAGCCTCAGATTCCTCAAAGTCTTATGTATTGTATCATATTTTGTCCTGCGATTTCGTGGCTCAAAACCATGGAATATGTCAAAAGTGCTAAAACTGAATCCAGGAAGGGTATTTATTATATACTACCTGAAGAAAGTTTGACGATAAATAATTTAATTAGTGAAACAATTTAATAAACTTTCTTTTAAAATACATAAAGACTTTGAGGAATCTGTGGCTATGACATCACAATTAGTCTGATTTCAGTCATTTCAACAGAATTATACCAAACTTCAAACTTGAATACAGTATTCCTTAACGGAATAAGATTTTGTTTCTTTTAAAGTTGAAGCAAATACACCAAAATATTTGAACAAAAAAGGCATACAAACGATTGATGGGCATTTTGTCCCCTTTACATAGAATTCAAAAATAGGACTTAGCACTCTCCCAAGCTTAGCCTTAATGCTGAAATTTTCACTTGAACTAAATTTTTAAAGTTTTTCAATTTTCAATAAATGGGCTTAATTAAAGTACAAATTTCACAATGAGAGGCACAATGGATTGGTCTAAGACTTTGCAGGTCAATAGCATACACTATCATCAATAACATATGTCAAAATGGTGATGGATTTCTTTTCAAGTTTTATTTCACAACCATTTTAATCATCAGGGTAAAATTTCAGATACCTGTATGTTGTGACCTTGATACTTTTAACTTTTGAATTCATTATTCTGGATAATTAACACCTTCTTCATCCCTATTGTGCATTCCTATAATCTATAAAAGCCAAACAATGTTTAAATCTGCTTATTTACTTATACCTCCCTATTTTTGACCCTAAAAATACAAATTTCATTAAATTTGTCATTTTTTCTTAAATTCCCATATTGGGGCCAAAAAGTATAATGAAGTGTCAAGACCAGGGCTCTGAAATTGAAAATATGTGCATCTAGTGCCATTCTTATAAGAATAAAGATTATTAGTAGTAAAAGTATAAAACTTGGGTTCCAAAAAAAAAAAAAAAATATACAAAAATTGCTCTTAGTGCTGATTCCTGACATTTACTTAGAAGAAAAACAGGAAGTAAAAAGTGGTATCACTTTAACTTTAACTTTAACTTTACTTCAACTTTTCATACCCTTCCATTTGCAAGATAGCATTTTAGCAATTTGTCCTGTGACAATAGTTTTATTTCTCCTTTCACAATGGTCACATGATATTATATGAGAGATTTTGTACGCATCATAACAACGATGAACATGTGTTTTGCTTTGGAAAGTTGAAAGTGACAGATCGTTTATACTTTCTTTACCTGTTACAACTTACAGGTATCACAATGGTATTTAGCATTTTCAGGGGATTAAATCCCATTCATTTTGCCGATCACAATTAAGCGCCACCACAAGGTTATTAAGAGATTCTGTGCCCAAAAATGCAAGAAATTCATTCAATTTTTTATTAGTGCCACCCCCAGTGGCACAGATTTTTTTTAAATTTTTTATGGATGAGTATAAAGGAATGAAATATTATGTACTGTGTTCATTGCAAGTGCTAATTATTATGAGTGCCTTTGTTTTCCTTTCAGTATCGGTGAAAACATTCAGCTATTGATTGACAGACCAGATGGCACCTACTGCTTCAGACTCCACAAAGACAGAATTTACTATGTCAGGTAAATTAAACAAACAACGTCTTCTATTGGTGATGAACTGAAGAAAACATTTCCATTCTCATATAAACTGACTTCAAAATAAATACATAAGTAACATCAACACAGAGATACAAATCATTTTAAAACTAAAAAATCACATTCTGTGCAGACACAAATTTTGCTGTGCCTGCCCTTGAAACCTGCAGTTTTGATGCAGAATTTACGTTACACATACACAAATTCAGACGCATGTGGTTTTTTCGGAGCAGCCATCATGGGGTTGACATTTAAATTTTTTGCCACTATTACACAGAACAGTATTTTCTCAAATAATACTCTTCCATCCAGATCAGGTTCCATTGTGCCAACTTTAATTTACAACTACTTCATTGGTTAATATGTGCAAATATGTATGTTGGTTGTATTTACATGTTGTAGCATTGTTCACATTAAGATGCACACTTGCGGGATCATTTGGTGATGTCTGTTTCATGAAAAATGGAATCCACCACTAAAGTGCAACATCAAATTATCAATGAATGTGAGTGAAGAGGTAATACATGTCACAAAATGTCAGAATTTGTTTAATACATCTGCTTATGTTCATTTTGTCACAAAATGTTCAAAATGTCACAGATTTTTTGACAATGAAATTTTGTCACAAAATGTCACCATGCCACAGATGCTCTGTGCTGCATGATTGCAAGGTTCCCCTAGAACAATGATGTTTGAAAATTCACTGTTCCTGCATAGAACAGCAGAACAGTGAAATTAGACTCCTGGTGTATAAGTTGTTTTCAGCTTGATTCATGCATCAAGGCTACTTTAATCAAGATCTATGAACAACAACAATTTGAGTTTTGAGGGGGTTGCTCACCTTCAAAAAGAGTGTTTTACAGACGAAGTTATACAAAAAAACCTTTTAGAATTGTAAAAAAGTCTGAAGTACACCTTACACAAAAAATGTGATAAAAATGCATATGCATGCTAATTTGCATATCAAGTTGGCCATTTTGAGTATTTAATTAGCCATTAATGGGAAAGTGATAAAACCATTTAGGAGTGTGCTACTGCGGTAAAACAGGTCTCTTTAGAAAGTCCTTGAAAAGTTCTAGGGACTGTTCTCTTTTTTTTCATTACATTTATTACTTTACTTCAAAGAAAATTGATAATTTTTCATATTTATTGTTAAGATATGCTAATTAGTACGCCAAGATTAGCAAATTTAGCAATAGATGTGAAAATTATCAATTTTCTTTCAAGTAAAGTAATAACTGTAAAACAAAAACAGAACAATCCCCAGAACTTTTCAAGGGCTTTCTAAAGAGACCTGTTTTACAGCAGTAGCACACTCCTAAATGGATTTATCACTTTCCCAATAATGACTAATTCAGTATTCAAAATGGCTGATTTTACAGTACAGTCGGGAATAAGCGTACCAATATCGCAGTTAGCGCGGATTATTTACCGCGATTAATGCCCTTACCGCCGCCATTGTATTCGTGTCTTTCATGCACCGACAGCACTTGGCCAACTCTGCGCTAAACGCGTCCGATAATCCCATTCTAATCTGCTCCTCCCTCAAAGAGGTTAGCGCGGTAATAGTATTACAGGAGTAAATGTCTCATTGCGCTAAGCTTGTTAGCGCATACGTAACGTAACTGCACTAAGTGTGATCCCAATCTGTGTACATGCTTCACTGCACTTAGCACGAGTGTTTTATAAATTTATTTAAGCGAAACTTTTGTCTTCTTTTTGCGAGATAAACAAAAAAATTCTGCCGTAAAATCTGTGTGTAGCGAGATTTCTCACATACTTTGAGACTGTAATTTATTAGACAAGAGTCTAACGTTAATACGATTTCGCCAGACTTTTCTTTATTCCTTCAAGTTTGAACGACAGTATGTTAGGCTAGTTGCCATCTTATAGTAAAACTAGGTGAAAGGCCTAATGTTAGGCCTAACCGTGATAATTCATAGGAGACAGCCCAGAGGTTAAATTTGATCGAAAATAGTTTTAAAAACGTTAATTGCTGTCATTGAGATGTATCAGTAAGATGAATCATTCATTTTAAGTAAATTTCAGCCCCTTTTGGAAATGCAAATGCAAGAATTTACTGGAAATTTTGAGAGAAGTGAAGACTTAACTCACAATAAGAATAAAAAGTTAAGATAATTGTTGAAAAGCATTTAACTTGTCACTGCCATTTCCCCGACTGTTGGCTTGGCCCGACTATGTACTTGTGAAAATGGAATATTGGTACATGGATGTCAGTTAATGGTTCCTTAAACCCTTATTGGCAACATTTATGGAGTGGCCCGCCATTATGTCACCCCGGACTTGGCCCAACCTATGTCCACTGTGGTGCTATGGTAGAAGGGAAAAGAGAACCAACTCTACCCTTAAGGGTGCCATGATATTGCTAATGGGGTTTGTGGCAATTGTGATGCAGTTATTTTTATTTTCCACTAATTTATAAACATCAAAACATGACGTCAGATCACGTCATTAAATAACTTTTTTTTTAATGCTGCATGCCTGAACTATATTCTGCTCTGATTGAAAAGTTGATAGAAATTCCTTCTTTTTTTTGAAGTGATTTGGGTGATTTATTAGGAAAATCAGCTTCTTTAAAATACAAATTTTTGTTCAGGAGACCTTTTTTCTAGTCATAGAAAATCAAATTTTCTGTTTCCTTGGACCCCCACCTGGCCCCCACGCCAAAAGTTGTTTCACAGATTGCATTGCGCCTTCTCGGCGCCAGCAATAAACTGCTTTTAATTTTTTCAACATTTATTTTTAATAAGCTACTTTCAGCTTTTTTTATCAAGTGTCTCTCACATGCCTGAGTACTGCTTGGGCCTTTATTTACAATTCCTTACTTCATCATTAAAGTACTGCAGGAAGGGATTCCCCCCCCGGGGCCCTTCCTTGAGGGAATTTTATGGAAATAATGATTGTATTTCGTGGTGAGTCCCATTTGTTCTTAACGACTATTAGTTTATTTGTTCTTAACAACTTGCTTCCACAATCCCAATGTCAACCATACTGAGGGATGTGTATCATAACCACAGCTGTTAAAAATGGTCGTTTCTTTGAACTATACTCAATATGAGTTTCACCATTGATTGCATTTAAAAGCAGAGGTATTTATAAGCTGGAATATATAGTTTGCTGATTAAAACATTACATAATGTTAAATGTTAGTCAATCTAAAGCAATAATCATTCATATATAACCTCTTTTGGCACAAATGACTTCACTGTTAAAGGAGGCACAGTCTGACATAATTCTTTATTTCATATAATAGAATTGAAAATAACTAATTTTCTGACCAAGTTCCATATTTCCCGAAGCAATCTAACATATTTTTTGTTTAATTGTTAAAAACTTTAATGCTACCACTTTATAGTACCATGGTAGCTGCCATTTTGATTGCAAAACATGCAGATTATGTCATCGGCCCAGCAGGATCTTGGAATACTTTGTATTTCTTTAAAATGTACCTCAAGTTTTCTAGGTTATGAACAAGTGTTTTTATTTTGTAAGGGTGAAGGAAAATTTTGTGTATACATGAAATTGAAAAATCAAAACATGCTGATAAAACTTTGTCACATCATTTTGAAATAAAAAACTTTAATCACATATGTAAAGAATTACATTATAATCTTTATGTCCCTATTGGGGAATCTATGTCATCATGCACAATATTTCAATACAGAATTGAACAAAATGGCAGCCCCCCCCCCCCCCTGTGTCGATTTTAAACATGAATAACTTGAGATAAAAATTTGACTGATGTTTTTGGCAGTTGGTTAAGATTTTGTATTCTTTATCATATGAAATAATGATTGTATCAGACTTTATGCCTCCTTTAATGTGTCGTTATGCCGAACAAGCATGCTAGTTAATAATGATAGATTATATCTGCCAAAATGTTAAGAAAATGTTAAGATGCTCAATTAGGCATGATGGAAATCTTCTGTTTTTCATTCCTGGGAAATGTGAAGTCTTATGCGGCAGCAACACTTGTACCTGCTGAGGTAAACTCTGTTATAACCAGGTCTGTGACGGGATGTTGTACTGTATATTACTTGATGGCAGGGGAAATATTCGTTTAAATTTTCTCGTACCACTTCACAAAGAAGCATCGATTGAAACATTTGAAATGAAGTGAAGTAAAACCAAGTCATTAGTCAAGAGTGGAGGTAAGTTCCGACAGAAAATAACTTTGCGGAATATAATTATTTTAAAAACAAGACATTGGGTAAAAAAAAAAAAAAAGTAAGCAGGTAAAATGATAATTATGAATTGGACCAGGCTTCACCTTTTACCACCATCGGTCATCTGTGGAGAAAATCCTATCAAAGACCCAAGTCCTGTATCATATTTTAAAAATAGGATCTACATAAATATGATCATACCAATATTCAGGGCCCCTGACACAGGTTTCATATGGCAGGTGAAAGGGGGAGGGGGAAGATAAATGTTGTCAATTAATTTTGTTGTGGATAAATAACACAAGACCAATTTGAAAACCATTGCTTTTATAATCAACACAAGATCAATTTGAAAACCATTGCTTTGAACATTCGGGAAGGGGGAAGATTATTCGGGAAGGGGGGAACAATATTCGGGAAGGGGAACAATATTCGGGAAGGGGGAACAATATTCGGGAAGGGGAACAATATTCGGGAAGGGGGAACAATATTCGGGAAGGGGGAACAATATTCGGGAGGGGGGGCTATGCCCTTCTCCATGTCGGAGGCCCTGATATTCAATGCCTTCTACCATCCTGATATTGCAATTCTCAAGTGATGAAGCAATGCAGGCTTACCTATTTTATGTGCAGTTTTGACAGCACTAAATTTCACTTTTTTTTTTTTTACCCAATTGAGCTTAGTTAATTTAGGCCTACACTTTTTTCTAATATCACTCACTCTGTATTGAACATTAACTGGAATATAAAAAGAAGTACTCTACACAAGAGGAAGAAAAAAGCAGTAAGAGCATTTCATTACGCCCAACATTACTTGACACATGCACAGGAAAATTTTATTTACTGTATCAAGTAGGCCTAATAGTAAGAAAGAAAGGTTCAACGCGACACGAGTTTATAGACCCTATTGACTTCTGCTTCTTTTTTCACGGCCAAATGCTGTAGCTGTTTTTCTTCATACTGGCTGAAGCCGGATGTCCTTGATATTGGATTGCTGACAAAATGGCGTAGAAACGTTACTATACAAATAATTATTCATGCAAAAAAAAAAAAAAAAGAGGGAAAAAAAAAAGCTCTTTAAACTTTTAGGTTTTTTGTAAATTCTTGTTGACTTAGACTGACAAAGCAATTAATAAGCATCCATACTGGCCCAGGGATTTTTCAATGTATCTTGTCTAATCTGCAAAAGTGACAATGGCTCAGAAGTTTGGAAGCTGTGGAAAAAATATAAGACAAACATGTCAACATCAGTTCAAAATTATTCATTTCCCATCCTCAACATTTGGCCTAACAGTAGATCTATAACCGTGGAAAATATCAAACGAAATATTTAGTCATTAATATTTAACAGAACCCTCCTACCAATATCAGCAAAGCTTAAAAATATTAGCTCTTATGTCCCAATTCTAATTGTATAACAAAAGCAGAACACCATTACACATCGATTAAACCATGTAGCCTAACGCTAGGCTTTTTAATGTGACTGTGTGATAGGATAGCTAAATTCAATCAAAAAACATCGCCAGAATCAGTTTTTGTTTGCCCGAAATTCATTTTGTTTGTCCAAAAACTGTAAAAAAATTAAATTTAATCGAAGAATTGATTCAATTTTCACATCAAATTTTTTTCCCTAATGGATTTGATAAGTATTTTTATTGAAAATTCCGTCCGAAAAAATGCAATGCAAATGAAGACATTGCCTCGTTTCGTAAGCGAACATTGCACGTAGGGCCTATGTACTGTGTACTGTGATTCTGAACGTTGCGATGCTGACTGAATTTAAAATATGTTTATATCCCAGAGTTCAACGTGAAACTGAATGAAAACAAAATTATATTTTACGAAAGATTTTAATTCCTCTAGGCCTCGCGTTAAAACATTTTGCTAAAGAAAAAGTCTGTCAGGCCTAATCCGATAAGCAGATTATTCTAACTGTGCAACGTTAGGAGTCCCTTTACAAAGCACAGGCACTTCGATCTTGATTGACATAATGCATACAATGTGTTATCGATTTTTAGCGCGTTAAGTCACAGATGAATAGAATCTGCAGGGCTGCAAGCTCGGTGATGTTAGCGCGGTAACCCACGTTTAGCGCGATTTTGCGCTTGGGCAGCTCCATTCATCATGGTGGTAAGTGCACTAACGCCCCGCACTTAGCGTGTACGCTTATTCCCGACTGTACTGTATAAGCAAATTATTATGCATATGCATTTTTATCACATTTTTTGCATAAGATGTACTTTTTTTACAACCATAAAAGTTTGTTTGTACAATTTCGGAGAACCCCCTTAATTGGAAGTTTGAAGATAATATGTTATGAACCATCAATTAATATAGCAACACATTTCATCAAGTAGTGCTACTGCTTTGCAAATAATTCACTAATCATTTAATCACCAAAATTTGCGAGTGTTTAGTGATCACTTGCAACCAAGCTTCACCCAAAAATCTGGAAAATCGAACAAACTTCAAAGTGTTCATTAAAAGAAAATGAAATTTTCATGTAACTGATGCACTTCCCACAGGAACAGACCATGTATTTTCATAATAGTCTATTACATATAGGCCAAGATTCTCACCAAAATGCAAATATCATTGTCTTTAAAATACCCGTTAGGCTGAAAAAACCAGTTGAAAATAAAGATCATAGGTTTAGATGACTTTCAAACAGGTGTAGAAATAAAATAACAGCAAAAAATGTTGCTGATGTTGGAAACCTACTTGCACTGTTGAAGTGCCACTTTCCTGGTATATGGCAAGAGCTGTTACATTATATATATAATGTATGTATAAGTTGTAAGCCAGTAAGCCCAGTTTAGTAATAATATTAAATGTTAAGAAGTAGCAGCTTCTGCTGGCTGTACCATTTGGTTAAAATATTGTCAATTATTTTTTTGTGTTCTGTGTTCAGTGAAGAGGTGATGAAGACTGCAGCCAATCTTTCCCGTGATCATTTGGTCTCTTGCGGAACATGTTTTGGAAAAATCACCAAAACAAAGAAATTCAGATTACACATCACTGCTCTTGACTTTCTAGCTCCATATGCAAAGGTAAATGGGTTTTCATTTCTGTCATTTGTAATGTAAATTACATGTACTTCAAAGTTGGTGTAGGCAGTATTTAGTTTGTATCAATTGAGGATAACATCCTAAACTCTTCATCCAATTTGGCTCCTCTCCACCTGATAATTTAAAAGAGAAGTGTTCAAGCAAATTCCTCCCATATGCAAGATGATTTCAGCAAAATGGTGAAGAAGGCATTCAAAAATTGTATTCTGTTAAGGAGATATTTAAGTTAAAAATTTAGTATCATTTGTGTAGGAACGACTGAAACCAGAGTCTAGTTACATCAAATCCCCATATTGCTAAAAATCTTCATGTAGTCTTATCATATTTTATCCTGTGATTTTATGGCTTAAAAACCATTGGATATGTCAGGAAATTAGTAAAACAGAAACTGATCACTGTAGTTATAATTTACCACCTGAAGAAAGTTCAATTAAAAATAATTCAAATAGCAAAAAAAAGTAAAATCAATTTTCTTTAAAATACATAATTGTTAAGAATTTGAGGATGAGAGGGCCAACTTTATATAGTATATATTCTATGCCAGGCATTTCTACACAGATTAAACAGAGATCTAAACTTGAATATCTCCTTAACGAAATAAGATAATGAAGAGTTTCTTCATCATTTTGTTTCTCTTAAAGACACTGAACTAATGCTTTAATCATCTGGAGGATTAATGAACATTGAGATTAGTCTACCTTCTCGTACACCAGAAATGTGCATGAAAATATTATGTTAAGACTGGGAAACAGCGTTCAATAAATCACCCAAAAATTCACTTCTCCGCCAGGCAGACACATAAGCAAAAATGATTGTCTGGGGTCAAAATCCACTGGCCCGAAATAAAACTTTTGAAATAGATATCTGGCTGCACTCAGTCATGCCTTCCGTTGTGTTATGGTTGAACGGCGGACATATTGACTTGTAAATCAAGTTGCCCGGACATAGATATTAGTTGTCCCAGTCGTCCGGATAGACGATTTGTTGAACCTTGCTTAGTTATTCAAAAAGCTTGGAAAATGGTCAATTCTTGACTGAGCTGCTCACGTACTTTTTAGCTCGACTATTAGAGCTATTCTATTACCCTTGGCATCGGCGTCAACGCCACTTAAAGTTTCCTTTGAGCTTGTGTTTACCGGGTACCCGAAATATCCGGGTACCCGACCGATTGAGTTGCTGCCCGATTCCGAAAATACAACCAGGGTATAGATTTTCATAATATTACCAAATGCAAACTGTTTCTGTTTCAGAATTGTATGTTAATAGAATAAATCTTAAGTCACAAGAATTATAAAAGTGTTTGTTTTCATTCTATTCCAATGCAATGCAATAAAACAATCATAAAATATTGTCACAGATCGCAGAAATGATGTTGAACGAGCGATGTGGCTCGTAAGTAGTAACGTAGGTACGCTAGTAGTAACTACATGTACTAGTAGCACAAAACTTAAACTCTAAACTTTGCTGTAAAAAAAAAAAAAAAAAAAAGATATACAAACCAGCACGCAACAAGCAGTGTGTGTAGAATGCTGCAGGAAAAATATATTGCGGTTGTACATTACCAAACTATTTTGAAAGCGTGTCTGCTATTTGCTGAAAAAAAATGTAACACCTATTATGAACCAATCACAGGTTGTGTTCAAATGAAATGTTACGTGCTACTGAGCGTGCACGTAACAAAACCGTGGAATCGCGTATTATTCCAGAAAACACCTGTTCCGTGAAATTTTGAGGAATTGAGTGTATTATTATTAATGTATGGTATTTAAAGAACACAGGTCAATAAAAGAGACTAGAAACATTCATATTGTATTTCTTTATTCACAAAAACAAAGATACGATTGAAAAAACAAGAAATGTCACAAGATTTTACAAGGTACATTGTTAGATTTTAACACATGCTACTTTCGCGAAAAATATTGAAAAGGCCTTGTCGGCAGGTCGGATACCCGGATACGCGACCGATAATGCAGGTTGGGTACCCGGTCCGATAATGAAGGTCGGGTACCCGGTCCGATTTTTGGACCCGGTGCAAACACTACTTTGAGCTGCTCACATACTTTGTAGCTCGACTATTAGAGCTATTCTATTACCATTGGCATCGGCGTCTGATTAAAGTTTCTTTGAGCTGCTCGCATACATTTAATGCTCGACTATTAGAGATATTTTACTACCCTTGGCATCAGTGTCCGCATCCGGTTAAACTTTCTTTTTCTTTTGTTTAAATTTTTCTTTATTTGTTGGTTAAAGATTTTGGGGGAGTTTCTTATGACAATGACATTTCTGACATAAATAACAATGAAAATATTAGTCTTGGGATGAATGAAAAAGCAAATAAAAGATTCCTCCCCTCTAAAGGATTTTGAATTAGATGTCTTGGGTATAAAAAGAAATATAAACAGGGTTTTTGGAGTAGATTTTTTTGTTATCATGATAATGAAATTCCTGACATGAATAGCAATCAAAAGGTTTGTCTTGCAATAAATAAAGAACCAAATAAAAGTTTCCTCATCTGTAAAGAATTTAGATTATGAGTTTGGGTAATAAAAGAAAGTGGAATGTGGGGTAGAAGATGACATGATGATAAAATAGCTGTAGGAACTAGGATGATGGTAAATTTCATGTTGGACAGGGTGGTTGGACAGGGTGGCATGTTGGTCAGGTGGGCTGGCATGTAGGGTGGGTAGTTGGTCAGGTTGGGTGGCATGTTGGTCAGGGTGGGTTGGCATGTGGGACAGGGTGGGTTGGCATGTGGAACAGGGTGGTCATGTGGAACAGGGTGGGTTGGCAGGGTGGGTCAGGAACAGGGTGGCATGTGGAACAGGGTGGGTTGGCATGTGGAACAGGGTGGGTGGCATGGAACATGTGGAACAGGGTGGGTTGGCATGTGGAACAGGGTGGGGAACAGGGGGTGGGTTGGCAGGGTGGGTTGGCATGGAACAGCATGTGGAACAGGGTGGGTTGGTTGGAACATGTGGAACAGGGTGGGTTGGGTGGAACAGGGTGGGTTGGCACAGAGTGGGTGGAACAGGGTGGGTTGGCATGTGGAACATGTGGAAGAGGGTGGGTTGGCATGTGGAACAGGGTGGGTTGGCATGTGGAACATGGCATGTGGAACAGGGTGGGTTGGCATGTGAACAGGGTGGGTGGGCATGTGGAACAGTAGTGGGGGATATGTAACAATTTTACTTAAAGTGTGCATGCATGAAAATTTGCACAAAGGGGTTTTTGAACAGGGTGCCCAAAAGGTCAAATGGCATGCCATGGAACATCTTGGTGGTTGAGGTCAGTTGGCCAAACATCATGAGATACATCTTCCCCAACAAAATTCAAAATTCAAAATGCCACAAGAAAGCTTTTTTACCATAAAACGGATCTAAGTGCCCAAATAGCCATAATCTTGGTCTCTAGACATATGTTTTGAGGTCAATGTACCCAATAAAACCCACGTAAACTATCATAACATCTTCCCCTAAAAACCTATAATTCAAAAATGGCCACGCAAATCCATTGTTGGTTATAAAATGGCTATCCAGCCATCATTTATTGGTATCTATACCTGTTTTATGTCAAGGAACCCAATAGAAAACATGAAATATCATGACGACATTATATTGTGAATAGTAAAACAGATACAATCAAAATGCCCTCACAAAACAAGTTTTTGACCAAAAACCTGCCCTAATCACCGTGGATCTTACTATCTATACCAAGTCGGTAGAATACATATGAAATATTATGGTGAAAAGTTGAAAACAATTCCATATAATAGCATTTATTTGCCAGATCAAAGTATATCACAATTGAGCATGGTATACCTTTTCCAGGTAAAGCAGTCAAATAGTGTGTCATACATTATGTTAAAAATGATTACATGATCGCTGTCAGTATCTCATATGTTCAGATTTGCTTTATTCTCTGCTACACTGTCCGGAACAGAAGCACAAATGTGTACACTTGAGATTTGCGTGAGACACACTTGCATCTTTTGTACAAGACTTTTGCATCCACATTTCAGCAGTTCCTGACAAGCTTTGGCTGCCTCTGGAAGAGTGGTCCAGCATGGAGTCCATGGGGAATCACCTCTACTCTCTCCCAGCCCCATAAATCTGGCGATGGAACTTCAGGGTCTCCTATAAGTGACTGTCCCCAGATGTGCCCTGCCTGATAAACAGCCCTTTTCACATGCTGTTCCAAGGCATGTAACGTTGGAGGAATGTTTTCCATCTTACGGTTTTGAGTAAACAAGTGCTTCCTGGCTTCATTCACATGGTTGAGTGATGATGTTCGCTGATACAAGAGAACAACATATCTCTCTATTTGCTCCAAGTCGCTGGGGGGAAACCTGGCATGGAGCATGGGATAACCGAGCAAAAATTGGTTTGAAATGAGGCATACTGCACCATACAGCCCAAGCGGTTCTCTTTCCAATTCCATGAAAGGCAGAGACAGTATCACCTCCTGATATTATGCAAGAATAGTAAACCCCATGATGCGTCATTGCCTAATTCCGCTGCAATTAGGTGGCATGGGATGTAACGTAGTCTACCACCATGACCAAATGCTATCCATATTTCACAGTCCTGTAAAACGCTGACACTGCAAGCGCAATAACCACCACATCAGTATCTGTTGCGAGTATCATCAGTTTGGTAAATCCATGATGGAACGCGATGGGAAGCATGAAAGAAGCCGTGTGTCCGCTTTCTTCGTGGAGTGCAGGACAAGCTTGAAAGGTCAGTCATGGGAGATGATACAACATTCTGGCCATGTGTGGAGATCACTTGCTTCTCAGGGGAGGTTGAAATTTTGTATTGCATTGGCTAGAAGTCGAACAGGCTGTCTTTGTTTGCATCACAGCGAGGAAGTTCTTCCAGTTAACAGGAATATTGGTGTTGTTGTCCACTGAGATGATTACCAGATCCACGGCTCTGTCGTGTTTGTGTCTTTAGGCTGTCCTCCCCAGACATCCAGACAACATCTACACGAACAACGCCTTTGTAAAATGTGTTCTATGTAAGGCAAGAACACCAGTTGTGAATAGTCCTGGAATGTTTTGACAGAAAGTTTGGACTTCTTTGGATCAAGCATGTGCACAAGGGCAGCACTGGCACAACAATTTTGACGTCAACTTTGGAACAGATTCTAATTATGGTACCATTGTCTCCAGGCATCCCATCAAGTCAGATTTGCATGTTTGATGCATAATACCATTTGATGCCAATGATGGAGGCCAGGCATGATTTTCATGGCTGAAGAAGGCATCCATATCGCTTCTCTAGCTTGACACGATATATACATCCGTGAAAAGAGACAAACATCACTATGCAGGTTGGAAATCTTGGAAGCGGACTTCGCAGGTTTCTTTCGTGAACTAGAATTTAACAAAGGCATATTGTTCTTATGTATGGTGTCTTTGAATGCAGTGATTGTGCCATTGATACGCCGCAACAAATTTCTTGTACTGTGTTTTGCCTATGTCTTCAAGCGGACCTTAAAGCATTTACCACACTATCAGACATTATCACTTTGGTGTCAAGTGCGAGGTCTGTGCTTGTATCAGCAAAGGGGTTGCCAAGTTCATCCATTACATCAGTGACACTCTTTGACGTGAGATAAGAAAGTCTTCTGTACACTTGGTATTTGTTCATGGTGGCGTTCTGTGTCCTTCTTTTCCCTAGCATGTTTGTCATCATACTCCATTAGAAGTCTAGCTGTTTCTGGACCTGCCACCATCCACCTTGCTAGTGCTGCTTCATTTTCAGTGATACCTATTATGCCTCCATCTCCCTTCACCATTGCATTCAACCGTTCATAAACTTAATCATGGGCTAGTGCTGATAATTTGTGCATAGTTTTCTGTGTCACAAAGTTGCCTTTGAGGAACTCTGCATGTGTGGTAGGGCAGTCAATCTCAAGGGATTGTAGGTCTCTCACATGAACGGTCATCCAGCGAGCATAGTGGTAGTGGTCAAGAGCGAACATCCATGAAATAATCTTTCCAAGTGACTGCACGTAGGCAACATATCTTTGCTCACGCTGTGATCTAAGAAACTGTAGGAAGAGAAGTTCCAACTGCCAAACTTTGTACCAGTAATCGAACTGAGGATGCTTTGAAGCCATCTGTTTACACCACTCATCTTAGTGTATATGTTCATCATCTGATGTGTTGATTTGATACTCAGCATATGACCTGTGAAGGAGAATGTACAGAGCCGCTACGGTTACTTGATGTGCCCACTGACCTCTGGATGTGTGTGAACCTTTCTGCAGACCAGAGGCACGTCCCTCAGTTGTAACATTGGCCGAAGTCATAACATAGGTCCAACCACTACCATCAAGCCAGTCGCCAATTACTTTCAACATGGCCATTTCTATATGGAGACCCCCATCAGTACAACGTAATGTCTTTTCACCATACTCTTCTGGCCATTTCCACTGAATCGTTTTGCAATTGCATATAATGGCTGATCGACAGTGAGCAGTGGTATCTGGCCTGGGTTGACACGAACCGTGATCTGTTTGATGATATTCATCCCATGCTTGACCATAGCGGGTGAATGTGCTTGATCTCAAATAATGGTAAGAGAGAGATAATTGCAAATGTCTTGGGTAGAGACACCTGTAAGCTGGCAAAGTAGGCTGACCATGATATGTCCGTCTTCACCTGATCAATTTGATTTTCATTAGCCAACTTCGCCCTCACTTTTTCAAACCAAAACTTCTGCATTTCATCATCATTCATTGCCGCAGATATTGAATTGCTTCATCATCCTCTACTGTTGGGATGACATTATCAGGGAGCAAAACCGTGGCACATCAGTATATGACTTTGTAATGACTTGATAGATTTCGACTTTGGTTGGGCCCTGTTTTCGGAATCTCCTGAAGGACCCTAACAACACCAGGATTGTCATTTGTGATGTGCTGTGTTATTGATATTGCGGTGCCATGAAAAGAATCACTTGAGGTGGATGACGGGTTGTGATCTATATTATCGAGATTTCCAGTGGTGAACAGTTGGTCTCTGAGGTTTGAAGGACAGACAATGCCCTCATTCTCATATATGTCATATGACACTGACATACCCTTTTTAAATAGATTGTCAATGAGATCACGTTTACGCGTTCGGTTGTAAATAAGCAGGCCAAGATACAATTTGAGAACCGCCTCACAGTCCGACCATTGTGCCGTGCTGCTACAGAATCTCCTACCTCGCTTGACGGCATTGAAGACAAGTAACTGTGTGATGGACAAGGCAGCTGTGCTTACATCGTTGTCATCTACACGTTGTGTTGCATTTGACCTCCCTAGAATCATCCCGACGATTTAGGGCAGATAGAGAACTTTTCTTTTCTCATGAGATTCTCATATAAGTTTGTATGCCATTTTGAATTGAATTTTCAATTTTTGGCAAGAAGATAGATCTTATGTTTCGCATGGGTTTTATTGGATTTCTTGACTCAAGAACATAGGTATAGACACCAAGATCATGGCAATCGGGGCACTAACAGCTGATTTATGGGCAAAAACATGTTTGTGGTGGCCATTTTGAATTTTGAATTTTAAGGGAAGGGTTGGAGTGACATCGTGGTTCCCTGCAATTTTTGAAATCAGCATACTCAAAAACACCTTTTGTGCAAATTTTTATCCAGAAGTGGGTCACATATCCGCCCAAACATGTGAAACAGGGTGGGTTGGCATGTGGAACAGGGTGGGTTGGCATGTGGAACAGGGTGGGTTGGCATGTGGAACAGGGTGGGTTGGCATGTGGAACAGGGTGGGTTGGCATGTGAACAGGGTGGGTTGGCATGTGGAACAGGGTGGGTTGGCATGTGGAACAGGGTGGGTTGGGACAGGGTGGGTTGGCATGTGGGACAGGGTGGGTTGGCATGTGGGACAGGGTGGGTTGGCATGTGGGACAGGGTGGGTTGGCATGTGGGACAGGGTGGGTTGGCATGTGGGACAGGGTGGGTTGGCATGTGGGACAGGGTGGGTTGGCATGTGGGACAGGGTGGGTTGGCATGTGGGACAGGGTGGGTTGGCATGTGGGACAGGGTGGGTTGGCATGTGGGACAGGGTGGGTTGGCATGTGGAACAGGGTGGGTTGGCATGTGGAACAGGGTGGGTTGGCATGTGGAACAGGGTGGGTTGGCATGTGGGACGGTGGAATGGTATGTGGGACGTGTGGTGGGGTGTCATCTGGATTTCAGTTGTGATGGCACGGGTCATGCATGTGGTGGAATGACAGATCTGGTTCTCAGGTGTGATGGCATGTAGTACATAGGGCGTGGAATGACATTTGGGATAGAATGGGACAGACTTGAATGTGCATTAATAGCGGTGAAGAGATTTGTATTGTTTCCAGTATCAAATTTGTCATACGTTAAGCAATAATGTTACACACAATTTTGCTTTAATGTTGTACATTTTTTACGCTGCTTGACACACATATTTTCTTAAATTGGAAGTTAGATTACTATCCGATATGTACTGTAGTTCTGGTAATGTGTAGGGGCTGGGGGAGGGTACAGGTTGGCTCCCCTCCACCCCTCTGCAACAATTGCCATTGCACCCTCACAGTCCATCACATTCTCCTTGCTTGCCCCCTGTACAACCTTCCCAGAGCTTCCCTCGCTGCCTACAACTCGGTAGCCGAGCTCTTCCAAAAAAAACCTCCGGATAAATTTTTCCACCCATACACCTCCTCTCTCGATCCCAGCTTTCTGGCTTTTAGTTCTTGTGTTTCTCTCAATCTCACCCTGTTTACTCTCCTTCCTTCCTCTGGTATGATCTAACTTCTCAGGCACAATTTGACCCTTGCTGTTGTGGTGCCATTAAACTCTCATCAAACAAACAAACAGGTTGGAAAAGGGATTATGTAAATGACAAGTCAGTGCCTATCCTTTCTTTGCTATTCATTTGTTAGAACTAAAAGAGGTGTTGAGGTCATAAAGTCTGCTAGCTTTTCCATGTTTTTTGAGTTACGGGGTGAGGTTGTAACCTTGAGCTTTTTTGTATTAAAACATGTGGGACAACTCAAATATATTTTAAAGAACTTATAATAAAATGTGAAAATTCACAAAGCAAATAAAACTGTAAGTGCATCTTTCAAAGCGCAGGTAATTTGAAATCATTTGCCCCTGCTACCCTATTTCTGTATATACTTTCCTCTATAAGCCCATTCTCTATACTTGCTTTAAATAGTCAAGCATACTGTCCTTCTGACAGTTCTTGTTAATACTTGTAATGAAGTTTAGAAGAGTGCTTTCAATTAGCGAAATTATATGATTTATTTTAAGAAAGATATCAAGTGCGTCCATTATTCTTGTCAAGCACATGACTTTTACATCAGTTTCATTGAACTCGTTATCTCCTAAAGTAACACAATTAACGTAATAAATAAGACATTCAACTACTAAAGCAACACATTCAACTACTAAGCAACACATTCAACGCATTCAAAGTAACACATTCATTGTTAACGTAACTAAGCAACGTATTCAACGTAATAAGCAACACATTCAAAGTATTGAGCAACACATTCAACATTTTAAGCAACACATTCAACGTAATAAGCAACACATTCAACGTAATAAGCAACACATCCAATATAATAAGCAACACATTCATAGTAATACATTCACATAATAAGGAACACATCCAACGTAATAAGCAACACATTCAGCGTAATAAGCAACACATTCAACGAATGAGCAACACATTTAAGCAACACATTCAACGTAATAAGCAACACATTTCGTATTAAGCAACACATTCAACGTAAATAAGCAGCACATTCAACGAATAAGCAACACATTCATAGTAATAAGCAACACATTCAACGTAATAAGCAATACATCCAATGTAATAAGCAACACATTCACATAATAAGGAACACATCCAACGTAATAAGCAACACATTCAACGTAATAAGCAGCACATTCAACGTAATAAGCAGCACATCCAACGTAATCAACAACACATTCAAGGTAATCAACAACACATTCAACGTAATAAGCAACACATTCATAGTAATAAGCAACACATTCAACGTAATAAGCAACACATTCAACGTAATAAGCAACACATCCAACGTAATAAGCAACACATTCAACGTAATAAGCAACACATTCAACGTAATCAACAACACATTCAACGTAATCAACAACACATTTAACGTAATAAGCAACACATTCAACGTAATCAACAACACATTCAAGGTAATCAACAATGCATCCAATGTAATAGGCAACACATTCAACGTAATCAACAACACATTCAACGTAATCAACAACACATCCAACGTAATAAGCAACACATTCAACGTAATCAACAACACATTCAACGTAATCAACAACGCATCCAATGTAATAGGCAACACATACAACGTAATAAGCAACACATCCAACGTAATAAGCAACACATCCAACGTAATAAGCCTCATGAAAATAAAATAATACCACTTTTTACTGCCTGTTTTTCTTCTTAGTAAGTGTCAGGAATCAGCACTTGAAGCAATTAGTTCATACAGTATACTGTACCCACTCACTCTCAAACTCCACTAGCACTGTATCAGGGGTTTAAGTTTAAATTTTTTGCCACTGTTCCACGTAATAGTACTATCTCTTGTATACTGTTGCAGATCAGATTTCACTGTTCCAACGTTTTCGCTGATAACAGGACAAATTCTATCTTCGAAATGGGGTAAATTTACAACTAATGTACTTTATCATTTGTAGCATCCAGTTACAAACAGTCTTACAATATAAGAGCAAGCAGCCTTGCATGTGTGTATTCATTATTAATTGTGCTGACAATTGCAGGCCAGCTGGAAAAAGCTTTTTTTTCTTACTGGAACAAATTATTTTTATGATAATCTTGTTTTACAACATGCATTTTTCGTAAAGTAGAAATCAACTTATTGATCATTGATGCCACATGCTTGTGAAAAAAAACACTGTTCCACCGGAACAGTGATGTTTGAAAATTCAGTGTTCCTGCATATAAAGCACTGTTCTCAGGACAGTGTAACAGTGGAAAATTTGACCCCTGTGTATATACAGTATAAGAGTAACATATGAGGTACATTACAGTAGGCCTACACCTCTAAAGCTCCCTGCATATGGTTGAATCAGCCTAGCGGTCGCTCACTTTTACTGAATAAACTTCTTATACCGCTCGCAACACTCAATGTGTACCAAGAAAGAAAGACAAAATACATGCAACATGATGGAAATGTGAATGGCATTGATTGTGTATTGATGTAGGAATAAAAAACTTGCTGCTAAAGCTAATTCCATCCGAGCCATGAGTCTCACAGAGCCGGTGCTTATTCCCGGTTTCAATGGCGCAAGCGGATGATAGTACATGAGTCCCCCTGGATGGGATGCCAGTCCATCACAGATTAACTCCCCAGCAGTGCTGGTGCGCATTTTAGAGCTGAGTGGACTGAAGCAAGTAGAATGTCTTGCTCAAGGACACAATGCAGCGCTCACGATGGGAATCAAACCCGGTACCTTTTGAATGACTCTTTAACCACTGAGCCACTGCACCTCTCTCTCTTACTACATCGAATACAATTTATTTCATTCTTTTTTCTCTTTGGTTTATTGACAATAGTGAACATGTTTCACCATTAAAAGATTAATTCATTTTTTCAAACACGAACAATATCATTGTGAATAGATTTCTATTACCCTAGATTACCTTCTGTTTTGTTTGTAGTTCAAGGTGTGGGTGAAGCCTGGATCGGAGCAGTCGTTTTTATACGGTAACCACGTGATGAAGTCAGGTCTTGGCAGGATAACAGAAAGCACGCAGAAGTACCAAGGAGTGGTGGTTTACTCAATGAGTGATGTTCCACTGGTAAGTTTGTGTTCCTAGACTTTCATATCATTATCAATCAATCAGTATAGTATATATATATATATATATATATATATATATATATATATATATATATATATATATATATATATATATATATATATATATATATATATATATATATATATATATATATATATATATATATATATATATATAATTGGAAACAATGACAATGTCTCTAGCCAACATAATTTAGTTTTTTATAAATAAATATTTCAAAACTCCTGTTTCCTTCTTATTTTTTTTTTTGACTTCATACCACTGAAGAAGGAAGCAGGAATTTTCGAAATATTTGGTTCATAAAAAATTATCTTGGCTAGAGACATTGTCATTTTTTCCAATTTTGTTTTGTTTGTAATGGCCAATGCAGAACTTATTATATATATGTGTGTATTTATATATATATATATATATATATATATATATATATATATATATATATATATATATATATATATATATATATATATATATATATATATATATATATATATATATATATATATATATATATATATATATATATATATATATATATATATATATATATATATATATATATATATATATATATATATATATATATATATATATATACACACATATATATATATATATATACATATATATATATATACACATATATATATATACACACATATATATATATACACACATATATATATACACACACATATATATATATATATATATACATGGAAGTTATGAATATCACACTTTTTTTTCTTGCAATTTTAGTGGGACAAGATTCCCTCTTTAACATACATACATGCATGCATGCATGTATACATGCACACATACATACACACTGTACATCATACATACATACACAGCCCTAGATAGATCCAAAAAGAGAGCGGTGTGTGATTGCAGAACAGGACATGCATATGGTCCTGCAGCATGAAGTTCAAGGGTACCTCACTTGAATTAAAAGAATCAGTAAAGGAAGTAGTGTACCTGCATCTTTTGGGGAGCTGTCACTTACAGGTTACAGGTCCTCTTCTGAGCACTGGCTGTCAGCCACTCTACTCAGATCTTCATCCTCATCATCAATTGTTTCATTTCCAGGTGTCAAGTTGGATTTAAAATTGAATGAATATCGCATATATATGACTTTAAATGTTAAAGTGTCGTTAAACGTAAACAGCATGCAAAGATGGCATAGTAATGTTCAATGATGTTTTTTGTGAACAAAATGTAGGTAATTTGTGAAGAAGGGTTCAAGGTATTATGACAGGGTGGAGTGAAATAGGGGCAAGGTGGAGCTCCCCTTAAAAACTTAAATAGGGGCCTGTATATTACTGCTGTAAAAAGGCTTTTCTAAATGTAAGGTTTTGCAGTAAAGAGCTTGTAGTGGTGATTGTGTTAACTGGATGAAAGTGTCTGCTCAGAGGTTTTCACCAAAGTATTCAGTGAAGAACCCTGCCATCTGATCTGCCATGTTTATGGACAGTAATTATATACAATAAATGTCAACATGTTTGATTGGTCGTCAAGAAATACTGACAACCAATCAATAACCGCTGACGTGACTAGCACACTGTACATACACACAATGCGTACAGTTCATACTTAATTAAAAAAGATTTACAACTATGATGTGACATGGAAAAATGAATATCACACTTTTTTTTTTGCTTGTAATTTTACTGAGACGAGATTCCCTCCAACGTATTTATGTGATTGATGCCATCAATGAAAAGCCATGAAGCAGTATCTTTCCTTAGAGAAATGGTCCATCAATCATTCACAGTAAATGCACATGTTACTTGAGGCATAGATACACAGCTATTTCTATCATCACTTTGAAAACAAAAATTCTACTACTAAGACACCTAACACCATTTCCATTAAAGGAATATTCCCATCATTTTTAGCTCCACCCATTACACAGAGTGTAATGGGTGGAGCTTATCAAATTGCATGTGAGCTCCCATATGTGCCTGTGCAATAGTTTGCTTTAAAATGCATTTCATCCTAGGTTTTAACAGTTTTACTCTTGAAATTCTGGCTCAAGGGAGATTTTTGTATGCTTCATATAGTATGTATTTTCCAAAAAAAATATCTGTATTTTTTTTTATTAAAGCTTTCGAAAGGTTTTAAGAAAGTATCATATTTTATACGTAATGGCGCTAAAAATAGCTCTTTTAGCTGTAGACATTATGCCATTCTTGTACTTCCCATACCGTACATGGCTGTAATATGTTATGTTGGCATACTGAAAGTCCTCGTGTGTTTCCTATTAGCTAGCTAGCTCCATGTGTGTGTCTAGTCTGTTGTTAATCATGCATATTGCAGTGGCTAGATCTTACAAGCAAATCACAGTGTGTTTGACAAAACCATTTTCCAATCAGAATACAAATATTTTGATGAATATGCACATTTTTGGATCGGGGTCACGACATTTCCATGATAATTACACGTGAGTTGTCAGTTGTTATTTGTCGATTGATTACAATATATACTGATATATATTTGTTCCATAACAATTGCAGTCTTATTTTCAGAACCTGTATCACATAACTGTATCTGTCAAACTCATTCATTCTCACATTCTTAATCACCTGTTGCAGAATCAAACAGTATTGTTGCAGTGCATTGTTACGAAGGATAATTCATTTTCTTAGAAAGTTAGAGTTGTAATTTTTGTTTCTTGTTGAATTTCAATCATTATTATTATATCCATTTACCACGAATTTACACCTGTTGTTGTCAATAGAGCTGTGACCGTTTAGTGTAATCACGCTACACGCTCGCAAATCCTTGCCGTTGAAAATTATAATCATTCATGATTCAATCACACACAAATTCAGCTGACAATATCAATAACTTTTACAAACTGTAAACCCGATTAGCGTAATCCTTTTTAAAGGCAAGAATCACAAATGGGTAGTAATCACCTATAAATTGGGATATTTTGCACATTAATTTCGCCGAAATCTGAGTAACTTGTGAAATGCACTGCGAATGTGCATCAGTAAACAGTGAAACTAACAATAGGGCATTCCCACTCAATCAAGACCCATTTTACAAGCTGTTAAATCGACCAAAAAACACCGGTCAAAATACTTGAACCGTGACAATCAGTACATTTACATGTAAGTATTACCTGATGAGTCAAATCAATTTTGCAAGAAAGAAAAAATATTGCAAAATAAACAAACAGAAAAACATTTTAAGACAGCTGAAATTCTGCATGCTTCGCAAAGATGGCGGCCATTTCGATAGGATTCCGGGATTGTGGCGTAGTTTTGAAGTTTTCTGTTATTTCTAAACTGAATTTCCATGCATATTTTCTATAAAAGTGATGATTTATACTGTAGAAGTAAACTTTTCACTATTTGGAAAGCAAATTTCCAGCATGTATTTGGGCAATGGAGTCCACTACTTTTGCTATACTGGTTGCGCGATGTTTTTACTTAAATTGGAACAATTTGGGTGTACTTTCCAATATTACGGTACTAAGCGCTCGCTTTGAAACTGTAAAATGGTTGAAATGTTAACATTTAATGAATAATTGCCCAAAAATGAGTAGACTTCTTCAAAAAGTCTTTAAAGTGCATTTGAATTTCAAATTGAAAATATCAGATATGACAAAAATAAATTTGCTTTTAAAATAAAACCAGTCAATTGGTTTTTGCACTACTATGGGTTGAGCTATAACATCATTGATGTCTTGTTGTAAAATTTTATTTGAAAGAGTATACTTTTAGAGCCATTTTGGTACAAAAATTAGGTTGATATATTCCGTTCAGGAGTGCATTTAAAAGTGTTTGTACAGTATGATGAATTCGTGTTTGATGATGTCATAGAGGCAATTCCATTGCAAATGTTCTTTGAATGTTAATTTGTTTATTCTGTTTTATAGAAACAATTTTCCGAAAGTATTTGGCAATGTATATAAATACCTAACTTCCATCAATTTATTTTTCTAGCAGGTTGTACTAATAAAAAAGGATGATAGATTTTAATGAAATACATCAACTTTGTGGGAGATTGTGTTGTTGTGATGTCATACTGAGCCTTTTTCCTATTCGTTTATTGACATCTTTTGTAAACCTTAAAATTTGAATACAGTATCTCCTGGTAGGAATAATATATCAACATGATTTTTGTACTAAATTGTTTGTGTTATTTTTTTTCTTATGAAAGGTTACAAAAAAAAACATGAAAATATTCCTTTAAGCTCTGCAATGTTGGGGTAGAAGTGACTTTTACAAGAATACTAGATCTTGCTGTCTGTGAATACATTGTATTTGGCTGAGTGATTTCAGTCACGAAGGTGCCCTAATTATTCAGCACTGGCTTTCTGTAATCTTATACACACAAATAACGTTGGGCTACTTGGCTGTGGTGTGCATGGGAATGGCAGACAAACAATCATTGTTTTGAGTGGAAACAATACACTGAACAGGAAGTCGGGTTGGTAATTATCATACCTGAGTTTTCAGGACAAACTCAGGTTTCGGTGTTGGATAGGTTTAAAGAGAAACTTTTCGGCATGGCTCTCCAGTTTATTCTGTGAATCCATTGTTCAATCCTCTGCCACAAAAGTTTGAAGGGGAGCAGTTGATTCTAACGAGATTTTTCTTAACACCCCCAAGGAATTTAATTTCAGAGCTTATAAATATGTAAATATCACCGCTGTGTATACAGTGTTTACTGCAATTCTCAGCACAACTTTGTCACACTTGCAGCAAAATGAGCTTCCATAAAACACTCTCAATCTAATGGTTCTACTTTTTGATACTGTGACCAAAGTGTCACTCATTACTAAGAGTAGGGTTCTTGGCTACAAACAATTGAAAAGATGCCAGTGGCTCAGTGGTTAAGGAGTCTTGCTCGTATTCGAAAGGTACTGGGTTCGATCCCTGTCGCGAGTGTTGCATTGTGTCCTTGAGCAAGGCCCTTTACTTGCTCCAGTCCACTTTGCTTTAAATGAGTACCAGCACTACTGAGGAGATAAACTGCGATGGACTGGTGTCCTATCCAGGGGGAGTCTTGTGCTCTCATGTATTTGCGCCATGGAAACTAGGGATAAATACCGGCCCTATGAGACTAATGGCGCAGATGGATTTACCTTTTGAACTAACTGCCAAGGTGGCAATACATGTGGGGCATGCTCATGAAACATGATACGAACCCACATGTCACAATATGGTAAATCAGGTTTTTCCAGCCAAAAATAAAACTTCATTTATTTTATTGCTTAATTGATTTTTAATTTTCAGGGTTTTGGGGTAGCTGCCAAATCGACGCAGGAATGCCGGCATGCAGATCCGTTGGCTACACTGGTGTTTCATCAAGCCGATATTGGGGAGTATCTGAGGAATGAAGACACGCTATTATGAGGCTGCTTCACTCAAATTGGAAGCGTGGACCCTGATGATTGGACGATGCTTGGGATCGTTCTTGGACCAGAAGACCACCATCAGAAGATGGAGGTGTCTTGTTGTCAATTGAGTGGGGGTTTATAACAAAAGGGGGCACCCCTTTTGTTACCGTCCACTATTGTCACCATCATTTGTTGATTTTTTCTGAAATGTATAGCTTCAAAAACCAATCACAATTTTATCGTATGGTCGGTTTCTATAGTTAATCTTTTTTTTACCACATGTAACACCATCTTACTTATTGGTTGTAAAATTTATTCATTATTCTTGAGATTTTACTGAAGAATTAAAAAATTATAAGTGTGTGTACCCACTTGGACAGCCCTTGCCTGGGATGGGTTAGAATTACTTATTCATCATACCTCCATTCCAGGCCTTTTACATCTGTTTTTTTCTTGTTGGCTGACTTTTACTGATTGCTGTCGTTGACTGATTTACGGCTTGTTGGAGGTTATTCAAGTCCCATATGGTTTGCGTGTAGCTTTTTTTCTGAGTTAAAATGCTCTACACCATTGTTTAGGTGGAAGTTCTTGTTTAAATTACCTGTCTTGTTTTTTTTTGCATGTTCAAATTTGCACTCAAACAATTCTCCAACTCCTTTTCATTGTCTTCATCAGCTAAAACATATGAAAATATATTTCTTTAACACCAAAATCAGATGATTTTGGCACCCTGTCCCTGTCAGTTCTTCACACTCGACATCGTTAAGTTTTTAACTACTATACTTATTGTCCATTTTTGTTAAAATAACTCTAAAACAGAAAAGGGTTGAACGACGAGTGAACACACAATTACAATGACGGGGTAGCCGCCTGCGTATTTGGTTATGATAGTAACAATGCTACAAGAAACGCTTAATACGACCAGGACAAGAACACAGGTACGACGTACAGACAGACATAACATCGACAACCAAGTCAATGTCCACGGCCTTTGATAATCGGTTGTGGTGCACTGGCGAAAAGGGTTGAATAATTATTTGCTGATTTTAGAGACCACACATAGATTGCGCACATCCAAAGCTTTTCCACCCGTTAGTAGAATAAATAATCCCTGAATCAGTGAATGTACATAGGCAACAAGTGGTTTGGTATATGGCCACCAACATACTATCCATGGACTTAACTCTTACATAATTCTTCTGTTAAAAGTCACCTAATGCACATTTTATTTTCGTATAACCAAATGAAGAGATGAATTCCCACCAGAATGTGTGCAAAGGAAGTGAAGTTATCGCATTTCGGAAAATACATTTTGCTCATTGTGTGACTCTAGTTGGATACATGGTATCTGCAACAACCTAATTACACAACAAAAATGTCCCAGTGATAACATACGTGCTATTGGGTTGTGACAATAACTAGTTTAGAATGTTGTACGCTCATCTCTGATGCCATTTTGGAAATTGTGGGTGGTGTACTCTGTACACTGCAATCAGGTAGGGGACTGGGTCTTTATTTATTGTCTGCATTTTTGCAGGTGATTAACATTTTGTTTAAATAATTTGAAAAAAATGTTTTATATAAAAAAATATGTTTCATAATAATAAATATAAAAAAAAGGTCGCATCAAAATGGTTTTTTATAAATATTTTTCATCAATTTTTAAATAAATATTACAAATATTTGTTGTACTGTATATGAAAATAAGTGTATTATAATATTATGCTCCCCCTCCTCCTTTTTGTATTACATTTTGGAATATAACAATGAAGCTGGTCATTTTAATAAGATTTTGTATGACATGTTTCATTTGTTAGGCCCATGAAAACATAGTTAGTTTTTTTCAGTTTGAAAAGAATCCCAGATTTTTATTTTAAAAGTACCATATTTTTTTTCTCAGTTCAGTCATTCAACGTCCATACTTCTATTTCTTCCTACCAAGATATGAACAGCTGCTTCCAATAGTTTCCAATATTTGTTATGTCTAATGTGGTTCACCTGATCCGTAACCCTGCAAATCGCCGAAATGAATTGGCTTTGGGGAAAAGAAATGCATGTCCGCATCACTTTTCTAATTGAGTTGGTGTGATTGGCTCATAAATTTTACATGGCCTTATACTTGTCCATATCCATTTTTCTCATAAAGAAAACTTCATTGTGATATAGTTAAATCCCTTCCAATCTCAAGGGCTTACAGAGCTGATGCTTTCACCTGGTTCGCTTGGTACTAAGCGGATGAGAGTGACTCTACTCCCCCGGATGGGACACCATTCAATCACAATTCAGCTCCGTAGCTGAAACTGGTACTCATTTCATAGCTGTGAGTGACCTAGAGCAAGTGGGATCAAATGTCTTGCTCAAGGACACGGCACAGCGCCCTGGATGAGATTTGACCCTGGTACCTCTTGAGTATGAGACCCATCCCCTTACCACTGGGCTTCTGCACTCCTTTTGATTGTGATGTAAGACGTAAGCTTATGTAGTTCTTATGTTGTTTTCAATTTCCTTAAATTCATGGCAGTCTTTGTTGGTGCAGATCATGTAGATAACTGGGGAGAAGTCCCTTTTCATATTTTATTTCTTCATCCATGATGTTGCTAAATGCATGTTGCGTGCTTATATAGTACACTTCAATGCATAGCTTTTAAAAAAAGCTAGTTAAAAAAAACCATTTGACCACAGAAACCAATTTCTGTTTCTAGTCCACCACGGACTGTGAAGTGGACTTTTTGTCATGTTGCACATGGTGCAACGTACCACCACCAGCAGTATTTACTTTGCTCCAAGCATAGAGGCGTGGGCGTAGAATTTGCAAATCCGATTGGAGAAAAAAATTATGCCAAACGCTGGTGAATGAATGTGATTGAAGAATTTTTCTGGTTTTAGAACCTCTTGTTCTAGTATTATTACAAATAGGTTATAAATTTGCAACTCTTGAATTATATATATGTGAGACCATTTTATATACTTCAATCATATCACCTCTTGCTGTTCTGTAAGTTAATGTTGGTAGATTTAGATTATTAAGCCTGTCAGGATATGGCAGATTACGCAAATGTGGGATAAGTTTGGTGGCTCTCCTTTGAACATTTTCGATCAATTCAATGTGTTTTTTTCTTTGTTGGTGCCAGACACAGTTCGAAAATTCCAGATGAGGTCTTACAAATGTACAGTGACTCATTAGAAATGGCTCTGCTTAAAACCAGGAACATCTTAACCGGCCCTCAAATGGAGCAGGGCCGGTCGGAGTAAAAGTTATATATTTCTTTATTTCCCAAACCACAAAACTGTATACAGCTTCACCTTATCTATGCTCCTTTAAGATAACAATTACTCCCACTGGTGTTACATGGTATTTTTAGTGACACACATTTAAATATAATGGCAATCCTTTGTAATATGAGTAGTAACTGTAATCAATGCTGGCATTGTTTGTCTTTGCTGTTGGGGAAAGGGGAAATGAACTATTGAGCTTAGACCTATTTATATCTCAACGTTATGATGCAAAGTTAATCCTGTTGAATCATGTGGTTAATTTGTTGCTTCAAAATTGCAGGCCAAATTTGTTGCAAGACATGTTTTAGTTACATCACATGGACTAGTTTTAAATGTCGGCTACATCATTATATCATGTATTTTCTGTATCATCAGTAGAAAATTCTTAAGTAAAACCTCAATTAAAGTTTGAAATTTGCATAGGTTTCAAATTATAACTCGTTTAAGTTTTGATGGAATTTTAACATCAGCAAAAGTTGTGATATATAAAGAGAAAGTTATCTGAAAATGTTCATGCCATGCAAATTTTCATATTTCCTTCCTTAATTTCACTCTTTGATCAAATCCCCTCCTGTTGTGACCTACATGCTGAAAGGCTGGCAACCAAACAATGTCTAGGGACATGTGATTTTCTGCAATTATTTCTTTCTTTTGCAAATTTATCGTTAAAATTGCAAAAGTGTTTAACGCAGGTCACTGTATAAAGAAGTTTATTGGAACAAAGCAGAATTAATAGTCTTTTGAGTTTTATGTCCTTTTGTCTAAAGTAAGCTGAAAAATCAGCATTTTTGTAAAGCGCCAGTATCCGCCACACACTCAGTCAGGACGCTTTGCATAAAAACAACCAAAACAGTTAATTGTTATTAGAAGAGTTCAGGAACAAAAATGTCTTCAATTGATTCTTGAAAGAGAATAGTCTCATCAGACTGTACTTGTAATGGAAAATTTGTTTCAAACTTTAGCAGAAGAGCTGCCAAAATAACAGTCTCCCCAGCAAATATTTGAAAATCTTTCTCTAAGCAGTATTGTTTACGTTTAAAGACCATTGTAAATTATTGCTGAAAAGGCATATTATAAAGCATTGCTGAAAAAAGGCATATTGTAAAGCATTGCTGAAAAAACATATTATAAAGCATTGCTGAAAAAAACATTGAAAGCATTGCTGAAAAAGAGTAGGCATATTGTGAAGAAGCATTGCTGAAAAAGGCATATTGTAAAGCATTGCTGAAAAACTCATATTGTAAAGCATTGTTGAAGAAGGCATATTGTAGAGCATTGCTGAAGAAAGCATATTACAAAGTATTGCTGAAAAAGCCATATTGTAAAGCATTGCTGAAGAAGACATATTGTAAAGCATTGTTGAAGAAGGCATATTCTAAAGCATTGCTGAAGAGGGCATATTGTAAAGCTTTGCACATTGCTGAAAAGGCATATTGTAAAGCATTGCTGAAAAAGGCATATTGTAAAGCATTGCTGAAAAGGCATATTGTAAAGCATTGCTGAAAAAGGCATATTGTTAGGTATTGCTGAAGAAAGTGATGTATATTTTACAATACAGAATATTAATTCTCAAAGATTCTTTATTTTCTGTGTGTTTTTTTTTTTTGACACTATAGACTACCTTTTTAATTATAAAACACCTAAACTTACATGATTGTGGAATTGGAAATGAACTGAAATAAGATGTGAGAATGGGGTGGGACATGGGGTGGGGGAAAATATCCCTCCCTTTCTCCCACTGAAAAATTTGATAATCATTTTGTGTTCAAATTTGAAGTGAATCAGTTTAAAAGTTGCCAATCATCTCATTTTTTCCAGCTTAACTTGCCCCAAAAACATTTTTCATCAGGATTCATTAAAAATAAAGAAAACAGTATTCATGATTAGTAAAGGTGCGAACGTGGAAAGCTTTTATTTTAAAAATGGTAGCTCATAAGGGAAAACCACCGCAAAATTTCAGACCATGATCCTGGTTAAATTTAACGCTTCCGCCTGGAAATGTCTATGTACGTCATTGTACCCTATATGTTCATTTGGCCCTGACTACAGAGGTGTATAGAGCTTGAATATCCAGTAGGGTTCACACTTTTAATGTGGCCTATTTAAAAAATAAAAAATAAATTTTTAAAATTTGAAATTTTAAAAAATTCTCAGAAAATCAACAGGAAGTAAATTACATATTGTCCTAATTAATCAGTTACATGGAAATCAAGTAAGAACATTTTGTCAACAATTCGCTATCTAAGAAAGGGAAAATGTTTTGTGAGTGATTTTAGATCCTGGTTTCTAGCTAGCCCGTGGGTGAGGGGGGAGGTATATATTAATATATATATATTTCAATATATGAGGTATATATATATATATATATATATATATATATATATATATATATATATATATATATATATAAACAAGGCTGGTGCCTTGTTTGCACCATTTTCGTAGTGCAGGTGTCTTTTTTACTAAAAATAATAATTGTAGTATTTTTCTTTCTTTTTTAGTAAAAAAAATGGGTCTTTTTTCATCATTTTCGTAGTGCATGTCCCAAAAAATGATGTTTTACTGTCTTAATTTTGTTATTGAAAATAAAGTGCCCCTTTTGAAAGTGAAAAATGCCCCTCAATTACTGTCATAGGTGCAAGACCTGGTAGAATGTGAGCAGGCTTTTTACAAAAGTGCCTTTTTAAAAATGAAGTGCCCCTAAATTACTACCCAAATAGTTTAGAAAACGTGCGACTTATGTCAGCCTCATGTAGAGTGGAGTGTGTCCCCGTTGGAAAAGCACCCCTTTCTAAAAATAAAGTGCCCCTTTCACTTTACTTTATTGTTTGGTCTCACAGAATAGGATAGGGGACATATGCATATTACTTGGTAAGTTCCCCCTGAGAGGTCGCATCCCCCCTCCCCACACACACACATTTTTCGAAAGTTTCCTACACCCCTGTGCATAATTCCACATTTTCCATTCGTTGTTAAAAGTCAATAGATACAAAAAAAATGTTGCATCATACTGTTTGTATACAGTAACACTTTTTTTTTTAATAGCGCTTTCACCAGTCACAGTCGGAGATGTTGACAGAAATTTACATTCTATAAAAAGAATATTTAGCTCATAAAAGGATGCAATTAATTACTTGAAATTACTGAATACCCAATTAAATGGATTTGATTTTTATGTCAAAACGAAATTTGTCTTTTATTGAATCAAATATTTAAAATTATTTTTAAACTGAAAAGATACATGTTTTGTTTGTACAACTTTATTTCAACCATTTCTATTACAGAATAAAAATATATACAGATAAGGCTTTATATGGTTGAGCGAAAAGCTCAAAAGAACTTGTAAGAGAGGTAACCTTTTTACAAATTACACAAAATACAAGTGTGAAGAAAAGAATTCAACAAATCAAGGGAATAAAAGAAAATATTACATAGATACTGCTTGATAATACATCACAAAAAAACAAACAAAAAAACTTACAGGATTCTATTACAAAGAAGGTTATGTTTTACTTTACGTTTGAATGAAAATAAGTTTCTCATAGAGTTAAATGAAGTGAGTAGGGAATACCAATTTGCAATAGCTGAATATCTGATATAATGTTGACTACTTGTTAGAGAGAAACGGGGAAATGGAAAGTAATTTAGCATGGCGGGTATGGTAATCATGAAAAGAACTATTTAACAGAGAGAAAAAAAAGGAGAAGTTACGTGATAGATTGTCATAAAAGTGAATACAAAGATAAGGGTGTAGTACCGGTACTTGACTAGTTCAAAGATGGTTAATACATTACTGTCACGGAGGAGATGGTTAGAATGACTATTCTAGGGAATACCATATATCAGTTCGTGAGCAACCCGAAAAACTGGGTACTTCGAAGTACCCAAAAAATTGCGTACTTATATTTATTACGTCATCGCATGAGCCTACACATTTGACTAGCCCACACTAAACGTATGGGGTTTCACATTTTCCGCTCCGGATTGTCCAAAATTGCAAAACGGACTGCTCATAATCTGTTTGATTAATCTTCTCAAAAAAAGGCGACGAGGAATTTCAAAATGCAGCAGCAAAATGTTTTGAATATCTATCTACTATCCGAATCCAAAATATCAGGATATCCAGTGCAATTTTGGACAATCCGGAGCGGGAAATGTGAAACCCTATACGTTTAGTGTGGGCTAGTCAAATGTGTAGGCTAATGCGATGACGTAATACATAAAAGTACCCAATTTTGGGGTATTTCAAAGTACCCAGTTGTTCGACTTGCTCACGGACTGTATATTGCACACAGCAATTTCTTTTGTAGATTGTGAAGCCTATTAATATGAGTAGAGTAAGTATAACTCCAAACAATACAACAATAAGATCAAATAATAATAAGAATGTTATATAGAATTAGCAATGTTTTAAAGAGAACGATGTTCTTTAGGCGATGAATTTGGCCATTGGCTTTAGAAACTTTATTACATTCTGAATATGTGGAATCCAAATAAGATTATCGTCTATACGGTAACACCAAGAAATGTTGCAGAATGAGAGAAGGGAACACGCGTGTTATCAACGATAATATCAAGGTCGGAAGATATGATTTGTTTTTGTTTAGGATGAAAAATAATGGTGGTAGATTTTTTAGCATTTAGGTGAAGTTTATTGGACCTAAACCAAGAAGTAACTTTGGTGGTAGATTTTTTAGCATTTAGGTGAAGTTTATTGGACCTAAACCAAGAAGTAACTTTGGTGGTAGATGTTTTAGCATTTAGGTGAAGTTTATTGGACCTAAACCAAAAAGTAATTTTGGAGATTTCATTACTAATATGTTAAGTTAAGTATTGATGTCGTGGCCTTTATGAAGTAGATTGGTATCGTCGGCATACAAAATAAAATGGAATTTGGAAGTAACATTTGGGAGATCGTTTATATAAATTAAGAACTATAGGTGTCTAAGAATAGAACCCTGTGAAATACCGCAGTGAATAGTTTGCTTGGACGAATGAAAACCAGATAAAGAAATATATTGAAATTTGCTATGTATATAACTACTAAACCAGGATAATGCAGCCCCCATTGGCATAATTGTCAAGCTTGTACAAAAGAGTTGAATGGTCAAGTGTATCAAAAGCCTTGGAAAGATCTAAAAATATTCCAGCTAAACACTTATTTTCAAAGGAATTAATAATGATAATATACCAGACTTAAAAATAGCCTGAGATGTGTTCTTTTGAGGCAGAATGTTTCATTAAATAGGAATATTAACCATTAAAAACAAGTTGATCGAAAATCTTTTGAAAACAAGGCAAGACGGATATAGGCCTATAATTACTAACGCTATCACGAGTCCCACTCTTAGAAACCGGAACTACACGAGCTATCCCCAAATCAGAGGGGAAAATCTTCTGAATAAATTAACAATTGATAATATGCATAAGAGGCTTACAAATAGCAAAACCAGGTAATTTTGAAATACAGTTTAAAACCTCCATTTCGCTTGTAGGCATCATAAAGAAGGAACTAGCGTTAGCTTGAGGTATAGATTCAATCGCATTTTGTGCACCATCTGGGATATTACGAGCGAAATTTGGTTCAATTTTTATAAAGTAATCATTAAAAGCATTAGAAATCTCACGTGGGTTAGAAAGACAATTGTAAACAAAATTCAACGAAATAACAGACAAAGTAGAAGTTTTGTTATTGATAAGAGAATTTATACAGTCCCATGTTCTTTTGTGATTTGACGTTGAAAATGCATTAAAAAAAATGTTCTCTTGGCAATCCTATAATAACACAATTTAACTTATTCCTAAATATTACGTAATTCTCACGGTTTTCTTGACTTAATCTATTGATGAACTTTTTATAAAGTTTGTCTTTTTTTTTTTGCGACATGAATTCGCGATACCAGGAGGACACTTATCTTTTCAGGATCGTAGCTGTCAAAAAAGTCACTCCAAGATTCAAAAAAAAAAGAATTCATCTAAATTTGCTGGGGACATATTTCGTTTTATCACGTGGAGTATAAGTTTATGGGAAAGTAGACAAAAGACCGGGAAATTGTCAGAAATATCATGCAATAGAACACCGCTCAAAGAAATCATATCAGTAGCATTCGTAAAAATATTGTCAGGCAATGATGATGATTGTGAATGTGTATGAAATTCTGGTAGGATGGTCAATTAAAGGTCTAAAGAAAGAAGCTGCAGCAGTATTAACAAAGTGTGCAACATTATTGCTACGTGACTCAAGTAAGTTTATATTAAAGTCTCCAAGAAGATAACATGGTTTTACTTCATTGGCTATAGCAGTTTCAAAACTATCGATTCAGTAAAATTACTCTCATGAGGAGATCATAATACCAATCAAGGTACTATCAATTTCTCCCGGTTTTTCAATTGCAATTTTTCGTAACAACCCTTTGAAAACAGTAAGATCATCCCTGATTTAAAAGGCACAGCTTTATTTACCTACAATTCAAGGCCTCCATCACGCATCATTTGAACGTGATCTTGATAAGAATAGCCAGCCAGAGATTTTATCTACCTACTGTGGTGTAGCGGTTATCATGCCTGTCTACAGACCACGAGGCCCTGGGTTCAAGCCTGGCATCCTGGGTTGAGTAGACACGCCAGTGTACCACAACTGGTTGTCAAAGGCCGTGAACATTGACTTGGTTGTCGATGTTATGTCTGTCCGTACGTCATACCTGTGTTCTCGTCCGGGTCGTATTAAGCGTTTCGTGATAGCATTGTTACTATCATAACCGAATACGCGGGCGACGACCCCGTCATTGTAATTGTATGTTCACTCGTCGTCGTCGTCGAGATTTGAAAGAGATTAGTTGGGTATCGTCTTGTATCCAGGTTTCAGATACGCCAATACATTGATACTTGTTTTGGAGTTTAATAAAGTATACAAATTGTTCAATTTTGTACCTAAACTCCTTGAGTTAACGTGGAGTAATGAAAAGAATTCGTTACCGGATTTAGAGTTAAGTTCGTTGACATCATAATAGCAACAAGAGTTTTGGGTAGTTAAAGAATTGTCACTGGATCAATATTTCCAAGAATAGGATTATCCTCAGTAACATGATAACCGTCATCAGGTTCACTAACAGTCATCAGGTTCACTAAGAACCTCATTGTTTGGTACTTGTCGGTTGGGCATGAATGAAAATAACAACAACAAAAAACCTTCAAAATAATTTAGTATGAAAAAGAAATAGAAATTCTTACAAGATTAGCGAGACCTCAGACCTGGTGTTGCAGCTTGGGTCCTTTTCAACAAAACAAATTGTTTGCAATAAAGAAAGTCAAAAATGCACAGCTTTGAACTTGCTAACATGGAATGAGTGTCAATCAACTTAAAGCGATACACACATGACATGTAACATCTAAACATGAACAAAATGAGAGTGATTGAAGTTCACCTTGTGTTCTTATTCTTCGCTTAGTTTCAGTTTGTCCATTAGGAACAATAGCCATAATTCTTCCATCCACCGTCCACACTGCCTTCACTTTCTAATGAGGCTGCTTTCTTTAATAAATCAAGATTGCCGGTCGTCAGGTCCTCCTGAATGGCCATTCTGGTCCCTTTTAATTTTCTGTGGGAGCGTATGATTTTATCCCTCACGTCCTGGCGAGTAAATCTGGCAATGATGACCCTTGCTTTACCATCGTTGTTAAACTTTCCGATGTAGTGGGAATGGTCAAGGTCCTCGCCCCGAGGGTAACCCAAAGTTTTGTGTTTTCAAGAAATTTGATTATGGCGTTGGTATCTTCATCCTTACTCTCAGATCCCCATGAATCGCAAACAATTACATTCATATCATTCACCATCTTAATATATTTCTCGAGAGAGAGAGAGAGAGAGAGAGAGAGAGAGAGAGAGAGAGAGAGAGAGAGAGAGAGAGAGAGAGAGAGAGAGAGAGAGAGAGAGAGAGTTGAACACACAATTACAATGACGGGGTCGTCGCCTGCGTATTCGGTTATGATAGTACAAATGCTATCACGAAACGCTTAATACGACCCGGACGAGAACACAGGTACGACCTACGGACAGACATAACATCGACAACCAAGTCAATGTCCACGGCCTTTGATAACCAGTTGTGGTACACTGGCGTGTCTACCCACCCCAGGCTTAAACCCGGGGCCTCGTGGTCTGTAGACAGGTATGATAACCTCTACACCACAGTTATATTTCTTCTCAAGATTACTTGCTTTATAGATTTTAAGTGATTGTTTTGAACAACTTCATCTAATTTGCACTGTCTATCATGCAGCTAACCCTCGTGCAGCTAACCCTCATGCAGCTAACCCTCATGCAGCTAACCCTCATGCAGCTAACCCTCATGCAGCTAACCCTCATGCAGCTAACCCTCATGCAGCTAACCCTCATGCAGCTAACCCTCATGCAGCTAACCCTCATGCAGCTAACCCTCATGCAGCTAACCCTCATGCAGCTAACCCTCATGCAGCTAACCCTCATGCAGCTAACCTCATGCAGCTAACCCTCATGCAGCTAACCCTCATGCAGCTAACCCTCATGCAGCTAACCCTCATGCAGCTAACCCTCATGCAGCTAACCCTCATGCAGCTAACCCTCATGCAGCTAACCCTCATGCAGCTAACCTCATGCAGCTAACCCTCATGCAGCTAACCCTCATGCAACTAACCCTCATGCAACTAACCCTCATGCAACTAACCCTCATGCAACTGATATGGCAGAAATAAAATGGATGTTGAACAAAAGGTAGGCCTACACCAGTACACAGCGTTACAATTAAATTCGATTATTTATTTTACATGTTATATACTAGTTTGTTAGCAATTGTAATTTTGTATCCAGAGGCAGTCACAAAAGGTCTTAAATTGATACTTTTCCACATTTTCTTAGAAAATAAAGAAATAGCTCAGTGGTCAAGCATCTCCATCTTATATAAAAGAGGACTTCAAAAGAAATAAAATGGTGAAAGAAGCGCTCAAAAGTATTATTTACATGTAGAGACTGTCTTAAATGTGTAGAAATGACTGGTGTAGTAAGTCTACTATGCAAAGTTGGCGTCCTCATCCTCACATTCTTAACAATTAATAATGTATTAAAGAAAAAGTTTATTTAACTTTTTCACCTATTTAATTATTTCACCTCGAACTTTCTTCAGGTGGTATATAATAAATACCCTTCCTAGATTCAGCTACTTTTCTGACATATCACATGGCATTTAAGCCACAAAATCGGAGGACAAAATATGATACAATACATTAAGTCTTTGAGGAATCTGAAGCTGTGACATTGCAAGTCTGATTTCAGTCGTTTCTACAAATGTTACGAAACTTTAAACTTAGATATCTCCTTAACGGAGTAAGATTTGTTAATGCTTTCTGCACTGCTTTGTTTCTTTCGAAGTTCTCATTCGTTTAAGATGGACATGCTTGACCCCTGACATGCTTGACCTCTTAACTAATCCTTTAACAATTTCCACTTTAAGCGAGGCGGATCAAGCGATTATCAGATTGAAATTTGTGAGAAAATCATAAAATGATTCACATTATGTCTTGAAAGACGAAAGTACCTTACAGGAATACTCTTATGTATTTTTAGAGGACTTTAAAAAATATATGAAAAATGTTATAAAAACCTGAAAACCATGTTGATATCCGATATGTTGATATCTTATGATATGTTGATATCTAATGATATGTTGGTATCTATATGTTAATACATTTTAAAGATTTCAATAGCGTGTTGAAAAGTGACCTCCCTGTGGAAAGCGTGATGCTATAATTGCAGATGCTAACACACCGGGCTGGATGCGCTCTTTCGAAGCTTATACTATCAAATTATTCTAGGTAATTCTCAGTGAAGCTTCAAAACAAATAGAAATCCACTCACTCACAAATATTACATAATACATAGAAGTTTCTACTACACCTAGGATTTATTTGACACAATTAAAGCATGTCATTTTACCAGGCGAACCGACACCCCCACGCCCCCCGCCCCCTCAATTTAAAAAAAATAATAATAACTAAGCAGCAATTTTCAAAAGAAGCCTTTTACCTATTCACTCGATGGGTCATTGTCAACATTGGTCATGGCTTCCAAATCTCAAACCTATATAGCGGGATTTGCTCAAGTAGGGGAACGTCAAAAGTGTGTGTGTGTGTGGGGAGTGGGAGGGGGTAGTGGGGGGTTATAAAATCACGTTAAAATACAACACATCGCCATAAATAGTATGCATTTGGACAAAAAGTGAGGGTGGGGAAAGTGTCCCCTTCCTCCCCTCAAATCCCGCCTATGCTCACACCATATAAGTGGGGACCATGGGACCAGGAGGCAATATTCCTCACTTTTTCGAAAACTGACTAACGCGCCCCTTCTGCCTTTTGTTATGCCCCTCAATTAATGTCCAAGAAGCACGCGATATTTTAGTTACCCACCCACAAAAACTGGCTTATGCCCACTTCAAAAGATATGTGAAGCTATACTACATCATTGATGCTCTAGTTTAAATGGAAATCTGTGCTCTCCGCTTGATCTTCCATGTGGTGTCAGTTTGAAAACAGACTCAGGAAACGGGAAAAGGTCATGCGTGTTTACACATACACTTTCTAATTGTTCCTGCAATAGCGAAGGTCACCGAAGCGGCACTGACATTAGGGAATGCCGGAGAGGGAATGGAGTGCAGAGTTTACCATGGAGCTACTATATGAGGACTATATGAACCTCCCTAGGCCCTACATTAATACCATACCCGGAAATTGCTCTTATCCGGGGGGAGAGTTAGCTTTGAATTCCAATTTTTTTTAACTTGGTTAACCATGCAGTCTTAGATTCACAGTCATATTTCATGTGCTATTAGTGTGATTTACGTGCCACGGTGCATGTCACACCTCGCAACGGGCTCTCAACAATATTAGGCTACATATTCGAGTACGTTCACTGCTTGACTTGTTTTCTTCATTAAATTTAAAGTCGCTCCAACCAAAGAGCTTCTAAGCTCTTGCTCCAACTTTCTTTTCAGAGATGAATCAAATCTGTGTTAACGTTTGTGCGGGATTCCAAGGAAGGCATATCAGTGGACAACTTAATGCCGTGTTTAAGTGTTAATGTCATTTGTTTACAGTTTCTTTCTGTTTTCAACGCAGATACTACGTTTTCCCTTTTTCTAAATATGTAAACACGGGAGCAGTTTAGCATAGTCTGATAGTAAAGTGTTATAGCAACTGTGCGGAAACAGGAAGTACCTTAAAATCTTCGTATAAACGTTCTTTGAAAATCAACAGAAATTGTGATAGGCCTACATTAAATCTGTGTGCGCTTTTTCTAGGACGGTCAGTTGTATGCTTTGTAAGTTCAAATGTTCTCTTTCTAAAAAAGATGTGTTTTTTGTTTTCATAAAGTATTTTGGAGGTGTATTTTGTTTTGACCAACCTATAAGCCTGAATTGAAGATGGACGAAGAAATCACGAGTTCATCCACAAATGTATCAGATGGCTGCGAATCCATGTCACCTACCCTGAGTGAAATCTACGGTGGTAAGTTATTCAGTCATGAAGCAAAGGTATAGTGACTGGGAAACCACACAGGGAAATTAAAATCCCCCACCCGGACAAGCCCTCAACTGGTGTGCCTTTCAAATGACTGAAGAGCGTCAAGGTTGAATCCAGGATTTAAAAAAAAAAAGTGAGGGGGGGGGGGGGGAAAGGGGGGATCCAAAGTCAAACCATTAAAATGGCGGTAAATTTATTGGGGCGGGGTGAGAGTTTCAAACTCCAATTACCCATCCTCCCCCAACCCCCACCCCGCGTCGATACCCTCCCCACCATTTACAAATACATTCATTGTTTTCCTCCAGTATATTTTTAAGAAACTCTTTGAAAAATAAGAACATTTTGTAGTTGAAATGCTTAATCGGAATCATAAGATAACTTAACAGGTGCGATAAATATACCCGCCGTTACCCGGTACATGAATTCAGGAGAATGGTCTGCGGCAAAAAAAAGAAAAAAAAAGAATTATTATTAGGTTGTACGTGATTATAACTTTTGGACAGCTTTCGACCCTGACCTGTATTTTTATTCAGTGGGGGGAGGCCCAGCGTATTCAGTAGTTATCTGTATTTTTATTCAGTGAGGGAGGCTCAGCGTATTCAGTAGTTATCTGTATTTTTATTCAGTGAGGGAGGCTCAGCGTATTCAGTAGTTATCTGTATTTTTATTCAGTGAGGGAGGCTCAGCGTATTCAGTAGTTATCTGTATTTTTATTTAGTGGGGGAGGCTCAGCGTATTCAGTAGTTATCTGTATTTTTATTTAGTGGGGGAGGCTCAGCGTATTCAGGTAGTTATCTGTATTTTTATTTAGTGGGGGAGGGGAGGTTATCTGTATTTTTATTTAGTGGGGAGGCTCAGCGTATTCAGGTAGTTATCTGTATTTTTATTTAGTGGGGGAGGCTCAGAGCATTCAGTAGGTATATCTGGAGCTGGGGAGGGGGATTCTATATGGATATAAAGAAATACATTGTAAAAGATGAATATGTAAAGTAAATATCACCCAAATTTGGTGATGACTATGTTCATAGGTAATTAAGAAGAATTAAAAAAGAAGTGAGAACACTTTCGTTTTTCGGCAAATTTTCTTCGATTTTCGAGTAAATTTTCATTTTCTTTTATTTTTGGGCAATTCTTTTCCATTTCTGGCAAATTTCGTCGATTTTGGGGTACTTTTCTTCAATTTATTTTATTCTGTGGTCAATTTTCTTCAATTTTTGGAAAATTTGTTTCATTTTCAAAGCTAGTGTAATACTGTTAACGGTTAGGTATATATGAAAATAGATGGCTTTAATGTTTATAAATTATTTTGTGAAAATTCACAAATGGGGGTCCGAACTCGAAGGGAGAGGGTCCGGACTGGACTCCCCCCCCCCCTCCCCCCCCCCCCTTCCCCCCTGTCTCGCCACTCTTGATCCGCTCTTGGATAATTAATATCAGAATTAGGATTTAGTCTATGTTATTACTTACAGTTTGCTAATATGTAAACATCAATTCTCTTTAAATGCATCTGCCTTGATTGTAAAAGATATGCGAATTTCACCCCCTTTATTATTCCCCACTTATTTTGCCACCACTTATTTTGCCACCACTTATTTAACCACCACTTATTTTGCCACCACTTATTTTACCACCACTTATTTTACCACCACTTATTTTACCACCACTTATTTTACCACCACTTATTTTACCCACTTATTTTACCACCACTTATTTTACCGCCACTTATTTTACCACCACTTATTTTACCACCACTTATGTTACCACCACTTATTTTAACACCACTTATTTTACCACCACTTATTTTACCACCACTTATTTTACCACCACTTATTTTACCACCACTTATTTTACCACCACTTATTTTACCGCCACTTATTCTACCGCCACTTATTTTACCACCACCTATTTTACTACCACTTATTTTACCACCAATTATTTAACCACCACTTATTTTACCACCACTTATTTTACCACCACTTATTTTACCACCACTTATTTTACCACCACTTATTTTACCACCACTTATTTTACCACCACTTATTTTACCACCACTTATTTTACCGCCACTTATTCTACCGCCACTATTTTACCACCACCTATTTTACCACCACTTATTTTACCTATGAAAACGCCGCTGTAATGCTGTAAGGGCCTTTGAGCCTTGAAGCATAGGCCCTTGTATACAAGTCCGACTTTGACTCACGATCATTAGTCAAATGAGGCAGTTGTTCATTGTTCAGTCTGACTCGGATGACAGGATGAGTTATTGTTCTATAAAAGTATAGCCCACACTTGAAATGGAAACTAGTAATGGACGTTAGCAATCCACTCCCTGCAAAAAAAACAATACAAACTTTCTTCCATAGGCGCAAAATTGGGGAAAATTGTAAGCTATTCTGAAATCCATATTAGACAAAAAAGCCGTTTGTTTGCTGCCTCTACCAACTTTATTGACATAACTAATTAGGAAATGACCAAATAATGAGTCAATATATTTTTGAATGTGTTAAAACAATATTTTTATCCAATATTTGATATTTGTTCATGATCAAATGTAAATAGCAAGATTTAACTTGATTTTGGTTACGTAAACTGAGAGCGACCAGAACTTCATTTTTGAGGCCTCAAAAAGTGTCTCCCTAATTTTGCACCCAACTGCCCAAGGATATAACTTTTTGAATATTTTTTACAGTTGTTTGGGTTGCTAACGGACTTATCTTCCCGTTTTTACAAGTTGTATGACCATGCGAGAGTTTTTAGAAAAGAATAACAAAAAATAAAATAAATAAAAATTGTTTCCTATGCAGCCTAACACTTATGACCCCTATGGTCAGATGGTTGCTATTTTAAGTGTGACCCTTATGTTATTGCTTAAAGTAATGGCATGTAAAAAGTAAACATTACAAGGTAGTGTTAACCTTCTCTATAAATGCATCTGCCGTGATGATCTACCTACTGTGGTGTGCGGTTATCATACCTGCCTATAGACCACGAAGCCCTGGATTGTCAAAGGCCGTGGACATTGACTTGGTTGTCGATGTTATGTCTGTCCGTACGTCGTACCTGTGTTCTCGTCCGGGTCGTATTAAGCGTTTCGTGATAGCATTTTTACTATTATAACCGAATACGCAGGCGACGACCCGTCATTGTAATTGTGTTTTCACTCGTCGTCGGGAGTCTACTAAAAGATAGAACTAAAATTTGACCCCTTTATTTGTATCCACACTTATATTAGGCCTACCCCACTTATTTTACCCCAGCACACGCACTTAATTTATCTATGGCCACGGCCGATGCGGGGGCCCCAGAGGCTCGGAGCATGGGCCCTTGTATGGATGGCACAGTTCCAACTTTGACTAAGGTCATCGGTGCCCTGACCCCGCCTACCTCAGTTTGGATTGTTCGTTAAACTTCATATACCACCCGAAGCATATCCTGTGAAGTCGAGGAGTTGTAACATGACAGCCTTCTGGTCCGCCATTGCTCTGATGAGTTATTGCTGTGTACTTTGTACTAAAGTATATAATATAGATCGTTATTAGCTGATTAGTGGAAGCTCATTTAGTGCAAGTGATTGGTCCAGTAAAACAGTGGAAGTTCACGGGCGCTCCAAGTTCAGCTAGATCATCGGATTTGTTCCTGGTAGAAGTTCTCCGGTATCAGCGCTCTTATTACATTATTCCCGGCATCAGTTATCGATTATAAAATTAATTTAGACATGGATGAACAAGGGCCGCAGAACATGGGGACTGGGAACGATCCTCCACATTTTACCAAATCATTGTCATTCATGCAGGAAAATTTCCCAGATATTGTCCATTTTGTTTTTATTATTAGCATTATGCTATCCCCTCCATCTCTCCACACTTGCATCCAGCCTAAGCCTCTCCCTACGACTCTTTCCGACACAAGAAAAGTAGCGTATAGTTGTATATAATTATGTTGCCTCTCAAATTTCATGAAAGAGAATACGTTTATGTTCGATTTATCATAAGAGGATTTGCAATAAATACGTTTGCCACAGACCTATACAGTTCTAGTCTCACTCTCTATACCCACCTTCCTTATACCATCTCCCCACCTTCCTTCCCGCCCTCTTTTACCAGCCCTCCTCAACACTGTTCCCACCCGTCATTGTTTTCAAGCCTTCTCCCAATCCTCGTTCTTCCCCCATCTCCGTCCTCGTTCTTTCCCCTATCTCCGTCCTCGTTCTTTCCCCTATCCCCGTCCTCGTTCTTTCCCCCATCCTCGTCCTCGTTTTTATCCCCATCTCCGTTCTCGTTCTTTCCCCCATCCCCGTCCTCGTTCTTTCCCCATCCCCGTCCTCGTTCCTTCCCCCATCCCCGTCCTCGTTCCTTCCCTTATCCCCGTCCTTGTTCTTTCCCCATCCCTATCCTTGTTCTTTCCCCATCCCCATCCTCGTTCTTTCCCCCATCTCCGTCCTCGTTCTTTCCCCATCCCCGTCCTCGTTCTTTCCCCATCCCCGTCCTCGTTCTTTCCCCATCCCCGTCCTCGTTCTTTCCCCTATCCCCGTCCTCGTTCTATCCATCCCCGTCCTCGTTCTTTCCCCTTATCCCCGTCCTTGTTCCTTCCTCCATCCCCGTCCTCGTTCTTTGTCCCATCCCCGTCCTCGTTCTTTCCCCTATCCCCGTCCTCGTTCTTTCCCCTATCCCCGTCCTTGTTCTTTCCCCATCCCCGTCCTCGTTATATCCCCTGTCCCCGTCCTCGTTCTTTCCTGTATCCCCGTCCTCGTTCTTTCCCCCATCCCCGTCTTCGTTTTTTCCGCCATCCCCGTCCTCGTTCTTTCCCTCATCCCCGTCCTCGTTCTTATCCCCGTCCTCGTTCTTATCCCCGTCCTCGTTCTTGTCCTCGTTCTTTCCCCATCCCTGTCCTTCTTCTTTCCCCCATCCCCGTCCTCGTTCTTTTCCCCATCCCCGTCCTCGTTCTTTTCCCCATCCCCGTCCTCGTTCTTTCCCCCATCTCCGTCCTTGTTCTTTCACCCATCCCCGTACTCGTTCTTTCCCCATCCCTGTCCTCGTTCTTTCCCCATTCCCATCCTCGTTCTTCCCCACCCCCGTCCTTGTTCTTTTCCTCATCCCCGTCCTTGCTTTTTCCCCCATCTCGTCCTTGTTCTTCCCCCATCCCCGTCTCCCACGTACTCTTGCTTTGGATATTGATCTTTACCCGTTTTTGTTCCCTTACCCTGAGTCACCAGGCCTGAGATATATGAATAAAGAAAAGATTTTCTATTTCCTCAACCATGTTTCTGTTTTTGCATTACGTTTTAGTTTATTTCAGTGCAAGATGGAGTGCTTGCCTTCTCGTGATGGCGTTCGTCAGCTCACTTTTCACTCTAGTGGTATTCTTTTACGCCGCCAAGAAGGTTCGCGAGCATAACCCGTTTGGGACCGAAAGGAGGAGGTTGATCTTGCGCTTATTCGGGCTGTTTCCGGTAAGTTACGCAGCAGACATGCTGACATGATATAAATGCAAAGTAGTACGGACGCAGTATGGAATTGTAACATGGTATGAATGTAAAATGGTATATGGACGCAGTATGAAAATGCAAAATGGGTATGGACGCAGTATGAAAATGTAAAATGGGTATGGACGCAGTATGAAAATGCAAAATGGTATGGATGCAGTATGGAAATACAACATGGTATGGACGCAGCATGGAAATGCAACATGGTATGGACGTAGTATGAACATCCCAAATGGTATGGATGCAATATAGAAATGCAAAATGGTATGGACGTAGTATGAAAATGCAGCATGATATAAATGCAGAATGGGTATGGATGCAATATTGAACTCCAAAATGGTATGAAGCAGTACGAAAATGCAAAGTGGTATTGACGCAGTATGAAAATGCAAAATTGTATGGACGCATTATTAAAATGCAAAATGGTATGGACACAGTATGAAAATGCAAAATGGTATGGACGCAGTATGACAATTCAAAATGGTATGGACGCAGTACGAAAATAAAAAATGGTAAAATGCAAATTTGTATAAATGCAATATGGGGAATTGGAAGGAAGTTTAAAGTAGGATTCAGTTGTACATGGCGGTATTCTGTGTATAATCTCAACTCATTGGCGGCTGTGAGAGATTTTAATTGGAGGGAAAAACGTGATTGGAGGAGTAGGAGGGGGTGCTTTTTTATTATACATATACTTCAATTAAAAAAAAGAAACAATGATTAGCAAGTTTTGTTTTCATTTTCGGGGGGGGGTGTGCAAAATATTTCCTTGCCCTATTACTTTGCCAGCCGCTACTGACTGGAATGTACTGCACTGCTGCACTGCTGCACTGCTGCACTACTGCACTGCTGCACTGCACTGCTGTACTTACATTGGATAGAATTGATAAACCCTTATGAAACCATGTAGAGACATATAAAGTTGTATATCGTATATTGAGCGTAAAAGAAGTCTAAAGTGCATGGTAGTCAAGTTTAAGTTAACCCGTTTTTTTAATATTATCTAAGCAAGCATTTTAAATTTCAACAGTTCGTCGCCCAACATCTGCTGCACTTGTTAAGATGTTTTAAATGATATTCACGTGTTGAAGGAAAGGTATCGTCCCATAAATATATTCAGAAGTAAACACCGCCGTGCTGGTAACGTCACTTCCGGTTTTTAATTTTCCTCACTGATTAGCGAAAAATCTGTGAATGTTATCGATGACACATCCGCCAGACCGAATATGTGTTATCGATAACATCACAGATTTCTCACAATCAATAAGGAATTTGAAACCCGGAAGTGACGTTACCAGCACGGCGGCGTTCACTTCTGAATTTATATATGAGACTATACATTTCCTTTAAATGACTTAGTGTTTAAGAGCTGTATATTATAGCTAATATGTCCTGCAATAGTAATTGGCATTTTGCATTAGATTTCCTAACTTATAACTATTCAAAAATATATGCATTTTACAGTGTGTAAATTTTGTCGCTTTCACACGGTGATATATCCAAAACATTTTGATATCGTATGCAATGATCCAGTTGATCATGAAAATCGCCGTTCTGAATTATTCAGTTTCCCTCTAAACTAGCAATTTAAAAGGAGAATTCGCTTAACGAATGCATTGTTTTAATTTCCATTTCTCCCTTGAACGAAATCGAGATGGATTTTTGTTGCAGTTTTGTATCTTTCTAAACATGGGAGGGAAATTTTCTCCGAAAGTGTGTATGTGTGTTGGGGGGGGGTGGCAAAGTCACAAAATAAAATTCGCCTACGGAAAGTGGAGGAGAAACCATTAAATCACTAAGATACCAACAACAAAAATCACCATGCAAAATAAATATGGAAAAATTGGCGGGGAAAGAAAAGGGGGGGTTCCCTCTTGCGCCCCCAAATCGCGCCGATGGTTATAAACTTAAGAACTTTGCAATTTTTATCGACGTTGCTTGGCGGCCTCCAGTTCATTAAAAAGTCTTAATTTTAATGATCAGGTGGTCCTTAAAACTATGGTTTCTTCTGAACCTGTTGATGAAATAAACAATATAAGAATAGATTTACTAATTGACGATTGATGACATCCCCTATTCACTTTGTCTGCGCACGTAACATCCGGGAGATGACGTCATTTTCTGGAGTGAAAACAAACCTTTGCGCGATACATGTGGGCAAGTTTGTATGCGTTTTCTGTGTGCGTACCGTATGGCATGTAAACAAACGCAGCTGATCGCTTTGTTTTCGCTCCAATGCGGGTGAATGCGCGGCGGTTGCCATTTGGTCTGATGAGCTCAGGTCACATTTCCGACCAAACGAATACCCGCCCTTTGTATATACGGTACTGTGACATATTACGTAATATATGAATATCTCTCATTGCAGGTATTTTCTGTGACGTCAGTTTGCGGCATCGTCGCCCCTCGAGCTTCGTTCATCGTAGAGTGGGCCTCTAGCGTGTAAGTTCCAACTGAATCTTTAAGTTAAATGAGACAGATTTAGCCTTTTCAAAGCGGGCGGGAGCATCCAATTGAGAATTTTCCTAACAAGTGGGGTAGAACTCTAAAAATTTTCTTAAAAAAAAAAAAAGCGGAAGCATGCAAAAATTTCCACCTAAAAGGGGTGGGGTTTGTATCCACCCATGGGTGTGGCCAGCAGGGAGTTCGACAGAGTCGTTCGACAGTCCCCCCCACCCTCCACCTCTCCCCCTCCCTTCCTCCTCCACCACCCCCACCCCACCCCCTCTCCCCCTAAAAAGTATAATCATGGTATAACAGACCAGAAAATATATTTTTAAGGTCTAAATATTTCCCTCTGCGACCTCCCTCTCCAATTCTAAAGGCTGGCTACCGCCTTGATATAGGTGTGGCGAAAGGCCATCATTTCACAATAGTTCTACGCCAATCGCGTGGCAAAACCAGCGTCATGTGACAATCAAAACCCGTCAAAACAATCTCTGAATTCAAACATGTTGAGAGCATGCGTGATTAGAAGGACGCACGTCAGAGTCGGCAGTTCTCTTATTGACAAGCTGGGTTCGAATTTATAGCCGAGCTAAAGATAACATTTTATTTGATAAACCACGATGTTTTAGTAAGCTGACCTGCCTAGGAAAAAAACAAAATAAGCAAGTATTTTGCGATTTTTATCGATCTTATTCGGATTAATCTTAAATGCAATACACTGTATTACATTATATAATGACTATTGTTCTTGAGCCAGATTGGATTTTTCCTGTTTGAATACCCTTTCAAACATTGAAAAACTTTTCTTTAAACAATATATATCTGAATTTTTCATTATAGAGAACTTCACAAAAATAAAAGACGAACATTGTGAAATTTCACGCGCTTCGTGCGCATACACTATAATCTGGATTATCTCTATGATACAATACATTTTCAAATATCAGGCATCAATTTGCATATTTTATGCAAATTTTGTGATGTATTAAAGGGCGACCTTGGTATTTTCTTTTGACGACGACGACGAGTGAACACACAATTACAATGACGGGGTCGTCGCCTGCGTATTCAGTTATGATAGTAACAATGCTATCACGAAACGCTTAATACGACCCGGACGAAAACACAGGTACGACGTACGGACAGACATAACATCGACAACCAAGTCAATGTCCACGGCCTTTGATAACCAGTTGTGGTGCACTGGCGTGTTTACCCAATCCAGGCTTGAACCCAGGGCCTCGTGGTCTGTAGACATGTATGATAAGCGTTACACCACAGTTGGTATTTTCTTTTGTAAATCGTTGGTTTAAATGTCTTTGATTAATTGTCATGCCGCCCCCAATAAATTTAAATCAGGAATAGACTTTCCCATCATTATCAGTGACTATAAGATTTAGGAAAGAAAATTTAAGAATGAGGTAAAGATCTTTTAACTGTCCTCCCGGTCATACATCACCAATTTTACATTAATCAAAAACTGATGAAACTTCGATCAGCCATAACTGAAAAAACCTGCTAAAAGGGCTATTTTCATAATTACGAAAAAACCGATCTGCACAGATTTTAAGAACATGCTATACTTAGACCTTTGAAAAAAACTCAAGTTTAAGTTTTATGGATTTGAGAACTGACGGAATCATAAAGCCTCTGTGTATTATACTGCACTATCTTTCTGATTTTTTGTGAGTATCAAATTAAAGTGACATGTCTGCATGTGGCAAAGTATATCTTTGATTATCTGATTATACCATTTGAATAAAATTACATCATCAGACGGAGAGAAGTCAGATCAAATTTTGAAGGATTAGTTCAGTGGTCAATTAAGTTCATATTGTTATATGAAAGAGGATTTTAAAACAAAGAAAATGGTGAAGAACCCGTTCAAAAATCTTATTCCGTTATAGAGATATGTAAGTTTAAAATTTGGTATTCAGGTATCATTTGTGTAGAAACGACTAAAATCAGACTAGTTCTGATGTCATAGCCTCAGATTACCTACAGCCTTTATGTATTCTATCATATTTTGTCCTGCGATTTTGTGGCTTAAAAACCATGGGATAGGCCTATCACGGTCAAAAAAGTAGTAAAACTGAATCTAGGAAGGGTAATTATGATATACCACTTGAAGAAAGCTTGAGGAAAATTAATTTAGATAGTGAAACAAATTAAATGAATTCTTTAAAATATATCAACAATTGTTAAGAATGTGAGGATGAAGACATAGTAGATTTCCTATAGATGTATTCACCAGTCATTTCTATACAGATAAGACAAAGCTTTAAAGTTGAATATCTCCTTAACGGAATACGATTTTTAAAAGCTTTCTTCACCATTTTGTTTCCTTCGAAGTCCTCAGGTCTTTCATATCAGATGGATATGCTTGACCACTGAACTAATCCTTTAAGAAACAGATTGGTAAAGAAAAACGTGTGTTGATATCTCATTCCTAAGAAATTATTAAACTTAAAAGATTTTTTTTGCCCGCATGGAAATAACTTTTGTACCGAGTCTAAGTCATCATTATGATGTCATCCCAGCACTTCCTCTATTTATCTTGATGTGTTTCTTTGAAAATTGATTCCAATTTTTCATAATTCAAATATAAGTTAGAAGAACAGATTAGAAAATATTTTTGAATTTCATTATTTACTATTCTTAATAACTTTTAAAGAATAAAATGTTCCCAATCATTTAGAAAATACAAAATTTCTTTTCAAAGAAATACATAAAGAATAGTACACTGAGTGTTGTGATGTCATCATAATGATGACGTAGACTCATACCAACAAATCTATTTTACCTATTTACGCATCTTTAAAATTCAATAACTTCTTATAGGAATAAGAAATTAACTCCTCTATTAAATATTAAAATGAAATTTCATGGGAATATTCTTTTCATCTCATCAACAATGCCTTTCATTTGTTTCTATTAATAGATATCTGGCGGTTGCCTTGTATTCATTTTGCGGCTGCTCATTGTCTACTATGGAGGCTATGCGGCTATGATCACCACCCTAAGTAACACAAAGGTGTCGTTCGCGCAAGCGCCGCTGTTCTGCTGGTGTAAATGCTGCTGGCCGCCGGGATACATCACCGAGTAAGTTAGTAGAATCGGCAGGCCCGTAGCCAGCTTGTGGTATGAGTGGACCAGATGGCCTAGGGGGGAGGGGTGGTAAAGGGGGGGGGGGACCTGGTTAAATTTAATAAATAAAGTGTAAGTAGCGGGATATGTATATCCAAAATAATTCCTGGCCGGATTCAAGCACATTGCACTGGTAGCTATATTATTTTGTTTCCATCAATAGTTACTGCTGATCGGGAAATCTCTTCTAATTTTCAGGAAATCGCCTTCAATTTTCGGGAAAATTCTTTAATTTTCTTCAATTTCCTTCCGTTTGGACAACTTTCTTCGATTTTCTTGAAATTTTCTTCAATTTTCTGAAAATTTCTTTCATTTTCGGGATTTTTCTGTCAATTGTCTTTCATTTCCGGGAGATGTTGTCCGATTTACAAAAACTTTTTAATGATTTTAACCAGTTTTCCAATTTAATGTTAATTATTTTATATCTTTTTCTGCCCCCTTGCTTTGAGTTCCTTTAGACACCCCTGGGTGTCGGTGCGTTTGGGTGTGTGTGTGGATGCAGTAGTCGAATCCAACCGCTCACGACTTCTGATGTAAACGTCTAAAAAGTGGACAGGGTAAGAGACCTTCATATGAGCCGAAGAATAAATTCATAGGAATCTTCATCAAGTTATTATGAAAATAGAATAACATGGTGACGTAGCCACGAACCCCGTGGCTACGCGGCTGGTCATACCAGTGATTGTGTATCTTTTTTCGAAAACTGTAAGCATGAATATAGCGATAAACGTACACCTGCAGGACTCAGAATAGCAGTGAATGTCCCGCACGTCATGTCCTTATGATTTCAGGCCCCAATTTCTGAACACCCCTTGCTTCCCCGATGCACGGTGTGACAATTACTCAAAAACGTTTTTTCGCGCTTAAAGCTCAGATATTCTTTCATGCTCGGTTAGAACTTTTGTTTTAGTTTTGGTTAAATTTGCATTACTTTCCGATTGGGTAGATATGTGTTATACATAGACGGTTACACCAGCTCATTGTTACATTAAAATTACACATTTGTTGAATATGAATATTTTTTCTCTCAAGAAAATATACAAGTGACATTTAAATTTGCATTATATTCGAAACATTCTCCATGGCTGCGTGGTGTGAAGAATATAAGCAGCATTGAACCTGCCAGGGGCTAGGGTACCTCCGAGGGCACGCTTGAGCACGGAGTAAATAGAATATGAACAGGTTCATGTTATGTAAGAATATCAAGGAGGTACTATGCACTTGGTACCTCCTTGAGAATGTTAAGATAGTAAAGCAAACGTAGACCTGTTGTTCACAATTACGTTGCAAAATAGACATCAAGAACTAGCCTGTAACTATCTATAGTAAGAAGGAATTCATTCTGACATTCAGTTCAGACATTATGGAACATAGAACGTATTAGAGGGAGACTAAACGCAAAGAATCTATAGGTTAAAGGTTTTGTTGACAGATCAAATATTTTATTTTTAGTTTTAATATTCCTTGTGTTGGTAAGCGGGAGGGAATTCGACGTTATCATTTTCATATAAATAAATAGATACGCAGCATGCAAAACATCTTCTGAAACTATAATCAACCTTGTTGAACAAGAGTATATTTTACGTAAACAGGGGATTGACTGCCTTGCATATGATATGAACAGGCCAATAGGAGGTACGGGTGTCGGCTACGTGTGTGGCCGTGGGGGTGGGGAAGGGGGAAGGGGTACAATTTTCGCACGTGGCTTTTGAGAGGGTTTTTTTTGCACGCTTCAAAACCAAGTTTTAGTGTATTTCGAGGAAAATTGTCTTCAATTTTGGCTCTTGAAATTTGTTTTTTCCATTTTGGGAAAATTTCCTTCAATTTTCAGGAAGTTTCCCTCAATTTTCGGGAAATCTTGAATTTTCGGGAAAATTTCTGAAAATCTCCATCAATTGTAGGAAAAAGGTTGCAAGTTTTAATCAAAAGTTCCATTAATTTTAAATTACTACATTTTTCTTCACATTTACCAAATGAATTTCATTGAATAATTTTCCAATTTTACTTTACAATCCGGAAGAAAAAGGAAACCAGGAAGGTGCAGTTTTCTCCTTCCCTCGCTTCCTACACCGTGCCATACCATCTCCACCTCCATGCCCTCCCCCCCTCCCCCCTACCCCGCTTTTTCATGTGAATGACCTTTAGGGAAATAATTCCTCAAAAGGCTTCACAGAATAAGAATTGTTGAGTGATATCATTCTCCTCGAACCTGCGAGTGTCTGAAGGGATGCTAAGTCTGACCTTCAAGGCTGCTCTACGAAAATGTGGGGAAGGGGTGGGAATGACCAGTGTTGCTTGGTTCCCATTTAAAGCACCCATAATTGATGTATATCATTGGATGCTTTTTACCTTTCTTTCATTTCTGTAGGAAGCGATTTCATATATTGCGCTACCTCATTCTTCAAGTTATGTTTATCAGGCCACTCTGCGTATTTATCAGCGCCATTTTGTGGGCGGACGGCATCCAGCAACGTTCTGTGGTATGTAAACATAGGTGCATAGGAGGGGCAACCAAAGACGAGTCGGGCAAAATGTTTTTCAGTATTCTGGCAAAATTGCATAATCCATTAAAAGTAATTTATTCAGGCAGACTGAGACACCATTTTTGAAATGGATTTTCAGAATGGATTTGATTTACTCCAGGATACTAGGCTTCTAAGAGTGAACGTAATTCATCTTAATTTTTCAGAATGGATGTAAAATGGGCAACAGGTTAATTTGCCCGAATCTTTTCGGTGTTTTCTCTAAATAATATGAATAAATTTGGGCAGACAGTATTTTTGCCTGAATCGTTTTGCGAAGATATGTGAACAATCTGAGCAGAACTTGTATAGAACAGTTTCTATTTTCAAAATGGATTTCTTTTGTCAAAATGGACTGGATTAAAGCCTTTAAATTACAATTATACTCCTTTTTCGGTACTTACAAAAACTCTCTACCAGAATAGCTAACAAGATTCTTGTTTGCTATTCTGGTACATAGTTTATAAAGTAACAAAAAAGGAGTAACAGAAATCCATTTTGAAAATAGAAGCTGTTATAGGTTAATTTGCTCGAATCTTCTCTGAATGATTTATGTGGGTGTATTTTAGGATTAGTAAGTTTGCCCGAAAAAATTTCGAGTGCAAAGATTGCAGGTAAATTTGGGCAGAACTTTAATTTACTTGTAACTTTTCAAACGTGTACATATTGGCCATATGGCAGATAATTAACTTATACCCAACAATTCTAAATCTTAAATCTCTTCAATCTCTGGTTAAATTGAGAAAGTAAAGTAAATTGTCTAAAAGTTTTTATACCAGAACTTACTTTATGAATAAATTACATTTGCCAAATTTTCCCTAAGGAATTGAATAAATTTGAATGAATTAAGTTATTTCTATTTTTGAATAAATTTGAATAAATTATTTTTTTTTTTTTTTTTTTCTTCCTATTTTGTGAGCGATTTTGAACTGAAAAAGTAAGGACAGAAAGTAATTTTCCAGAATCTATTCCGAGCGATCAACGAATGTAGAAAATTTGGCAAAAACATTTTGTCGAGCAGCCATAATGCGACTGCAGCCCGGATGTCACGGTAAATTCAAGAAGACATTGTAGACGGCTGTGGACAGCTGGCCGGTCTTCACGGCCGGTGTAATAGTAAATTTTTCCCCCGTAAATTGGCCGGGGGGCTAATATTTACTAAGGAGGGGGGGGATTTACTTTTACACCGGCCGGCCGAAATCAGGATTTATTTGGGGGGTGCAGGTGAGGGTTTGGTAAAACAAAATCAGGGACCTACATTGTCTCTCTAATTTAAAAGGAAATAGTTGGTGGGGTTGGGGTGGGATGGAGTGATTAGGGTGGGGTGGTTGGGTATGCCCTGCATTAAGTAATGATTTCATTATTCTGTGGGTTTTGGAAACGAACATTTTATTAAAATATATATATAAATGAATGATTTCTAAGGGAAGGAAATTCGGGCCCTCCATGCTTATTCTGCAGCTGCATTTTTCTTTTGTCTATTTTCCTCATCTCAGATTAAGAGGCCAGATATTGCATCTTTTTGGTTCAGTAACATTGCAGGGATCTCCACCATGTTCGCCGTGTACTCACTGCTGGTCTTCAACAATGCCTCCAGGGAACATCTGAAATCGTTCTTCATTCGCAGCAAGTTTGCTGTCATTCAGTTGGTGCTGGTGACCACAACCCTCGTCAATATAGTAGTGGCGGTTATGGAGGTGACGAACAGCATTCCCTGTGTGGGTCCCTTTAAGTATCCAGAGCGAGCGCAAGGTGAGGGGAAAAAAAGATCATTAAATTTATTCTGCCATCAATGTGTAATATAAGGTCGTACTGCCGGGTAGGTTATTTAATGTGCGTACGATTCAGGAGCTTTTAAAAGGATTTTCACTGGTGGACCAATTGATGGCAAAATGGTATCGGTAAACGGTGAATCCCTAAAGTAGATTGGCGCCGGCGGGTTGAGGATTCTGGGAGGACAGATTTTCCTTCTTTTACTTTTTAACACGAAAATAATTTTAAAATGGATAAAGTATTCATAATCTTTTATTTTCTGCTATGTGTTTTAATATGTATATGCATGTACTTTTTCCTTTTTACAAATATTTTAAATTTGTACTGGAATATATAATGATAATAATAATAATAATAATATAATAATAATAATAATAATAATAATAATAATAATAATAATAATAATAATAATAATAATAATAATAATAATAATAATAATAATAATAATAATAATAATAATAATAATAATAATAATAATAATAATAATAATAATAATAATGATAATAATGATAATAATGATAATAATAATAATAATGATGATGATGATGATAACGATAACGATAACGATAACGATAATAATAATAATAAAAATAATAATAATACAGTATACCCTTAATAGCTGTAAAATAAAACTAAAGTGGGTTGCGTGTGAGTGACGTATCAACCATATGTATTTACAGATCAACATAAACAAATCATTGTTTCGCTTATTCAGGACCGCAGAGCAATTTTTGAAGTGTGTGTGGGAGGGGGGAGGGGTGGTGGGGGCAGGCTTAAGAAGTAAATGGTGAAAATTAAAGGCGACATCACATACATATTAAACCCTGTACACTAACCCCCAACCATATTGGTACATAGTGTAGGCAGGAGCGTATAAGAAGGATCACCTCTCAAGAAGGTGGGGGCAAGAACCTCCGTGACAATTTCCCAGTCATTGGGAAATTGTTTATTGTTTCTTTCCTCCAATACCATAATCTGACTACTTTTTAGATTGTTGCACAATGGATTGAATTCCAAGCAATTTTAGATTTAATTCCGACTTTTCATGGTCACCACAAGCAGACAAGTTTAAAATTTGCCTGGTAAAATTCTGAAAATAAATCTTTATTATTTTTTGTGGGACCCGTTTTGTGTAGGGACCTGGGCAGTCCTATTTTGCTCCGGGGGCCACTTGTTAGCCATGCTTTTGTAATGATAACTTGATATCTAATAACTGGGGAAATATTTTTTGTCATTCCTCACAGCTATCTATAATCACGTGATCATCCACCTGATGTCATTGAACCTCCTCGTTTTCCTCACTTATTGGATTTGGATATCAAGATATAGTGATCAGCGTGACGCCGTGAATGCTAACCCCATGGTTACCGCGTACGACAACAACCCAGACATGATACAGTCGGAAATGAAAATAACGCAAAATGGAAATCAAAATATCCAAGATATGCCGCTATGAATGATGAAAAGGATAGGGCGAAGGAGACAGGAGGGACACTATACTTCCCCCCTCCCCACCCAGATCCCCCAAACATATATAGACAAATACATAACGTTATGCTGGCGACAAACTATAAAATGCCAGAGATTCCAGAATTTCTAGGTGTTCGTGATGGTGCCTTCGTCATAATTATTTACGACCCGTGTTCAAACATCCTTGGTACAACATCTACAGCGGCCAGCTCCCGCTAGAAAAATTCCTCGCTGAATGCGGAACTTAAGAGGACTTTTCGAAATGCTTGTATTAAGCATAGATTTAGGAACCGATGGCCAGGGGGAAGGTTCCCCCTTCTTTTCCGTAAATGACCAAAGTTCCCCTTTTGAAAATGAAAAGATCCCTTCAATTATAGTGTAAATGATGCAAGAACTGGTGGAATGTGCGTACTGCGCACACTTTGCAAAATACCTTACTAAATTTCCCCTTTCAAAATGAAGTTCCCTTAATTACTGACCCAATAGTGGGAGACGGGGCACTTTTCAGACTTTTATTAAAGATAGAATAAACTTTTCCTTTTCAAAGTGCCCTTCATTCTACCTACATACTTTTGCCAGATATACGGGGAATGTTCCCCACCCACCCCACCCCATTGGAAAATGCACCTTTGTAAAAATAAAGTGCCCCTTATTCTTGTTCTTTTGGGCTCAATAATTATATCTACGGACTGGTGGAACGTATATGTTGTCCCTCTTTCCGCATACTGACGAATGTCTTATTTAGGTGAAACGAAAATTGGCGCGAAACACTGAATTATTATTTCCGCATACTGACGAATGCCTTTGAAGCTTCATGAAATAAGAGTTTGCTTAAATTATCTTTATTGTAATATTGTAAGTAATATTGTCAAAAAATAGCAATTTCTCTTTCCAGTAATAGTTGAAACTATATACTACGTTAACTAACTTTTATTTCATCAAGCTTCAAAATTTTCCAAACATTCGTCACTATGCGGAATTAATCATTTAAATTTTGACATTCGTCACTATGACATTCGTCACTACGCGAAAAGACGGACGGTGTATATGACCTGGGAAGTGCCCCCATAATAGGTCGTGCCCACACTTTTCGAGAGCTTCTTACACCCCTGGTATTAAGACAAGGTCTGCATGATTTCTGTGCAATGGTAAATCAAAATCCTGCTTGTATGTTGAACTGAAGATCTGTTGAATGATTGCTACAAATTTTGATGATGTGAGGAGAAGGGACAGTTGTTATGTTAGGTGGAAACGGACAGATCGTCAATGTTAAATGTACATATGAAAAAGATTCTTTAACTGATATTTTCTCCTTCAGGTCGAACAAATAGTCAATTCCCTTGATGTGGAAGCAATGGGGTAACGACTTGCCTGGGACCCGGAAGTGAAAAATTAGATAGGCTCCTCAAGTTAGTGAAACGATCAACTATCTGCTTTGAAATGTGACATGAGTATATGTGGGTCCAGGGGTCAAGGATTATACTCCATTCCTCAGATGGGGATCAAAGGGGTGTAAACGTGGAAATGTCACTAAACAGCAGTTATTCAATGGAGGCAACTTTCTCCCAGTTTCACAGCCAAACAAAATTTGGTTAGAAATCGTCCAAATTTGCATTAAAACGCCCAAATTTGGTTAGAAGCCGCCCAAAGTTTGTTAGAAATAGCCCGAATGTGGTTGAAAATGTCCTGATTTGTTTAAAATTTGCCTAATTTTGGTTAAAAGAGTTCCAACTATTTTCTTATTTTAAAAAAGATAAAAATCGCAGTTAAAGATCACAGATAGTGATTGCATGGCCTAAAATTTGTAAGAACTCACCATTATGTATTAGTTTGTCGTCAAAAATTGATTGAAAATCGTCCATTTAATCAAATTGACTTTAGTCATTAACTTTTGTCAGTTTGTTCGACAGCTTAGTCACTAACATTGAACATTTTTTGGGTAGAAGTCCGATTATGAAGTCATATTTTCGGCACCCCTTTTGGCGTCGAAAGTTGCCATAAAAACTACAGTAATGTAATGCAATCATGACGACAAAATTTAATAAAGGCGCCCACGCACACATGGTGCCTGCGGATGCTATCCAGCCCTGGTTCTATGCAAAATTATTTGAGGTCTTACTAACCGAAAATCCGGCTAATTTTTAATATTTAATGTAATGTAATTTTTGGCTCGGGGCCCGGGGCTCCGCCTCTTCAACCCCCCCCCCCCCTCCCGCCCCCCTCCCCCCGGCGTTACACCACTGTGTGGAAGTGTTGATTTAACTGAAATTTGTGGTCACTCACTCATTATTGTACTTGGCAAAAGTTCTGAAATCTTAATTCGAAATGGCAATTATTTATACTAGAAAGGCCAAGTTCGTCAGTTTATTGGGGTTTAACCTTAATACCACCCGTCGGCAGACCCTTTGTGGTGTATATGGGTTTCCATCCTTCCCCAGTCAAGGGTGGATATAGGAAAATCACAAGGTGGTTCTGGTTATTATTGAAGTAATGAAAAATGTTGAAATTTTTCGGAGGGAGGGGGCGGGGGCAGGATAAGATATCAGGAGAACTAATCCAAAAAAGTGTTTTGTCATAATTAATGGAACATTTGGACAAGGTGCAGAGTCTTATAAACTGGCAGCAGGGAAACCTTACTCCCTGAAAGGATTTCACCTTCCCTATTTCATTGTTTCTTTCGATTGGGAAATTATCAACAACAAAATTGAAGGAAAATTTCGCAAAATCATTGGAAATTTTAGTAAACTTAGGCATCATTTTACGATAATTGATGAAAATTAGCAGACTGCCCCGAACTACCAAAGAGGAAATTTCACGAGAATCAAAGAAATTTCCTAAACATCGAAAGAGATATCTGAAATATTAAAGAAAATTTTCCCCAAATTGATGAAAATTTAACAAAAATCGAAGAAACATTTCCCCCAAAATGAAGGAAATTGCACGAGAATCAAAGAAATTTCCTAAACATTGAAAGATATATCCCAAACAATAAAAACAAATACCAAAAATTGATACAAATTCACTAAAAATTGAAGAAAAACTGCCCCAAAACGAAGGAAATTTTAAGAAAATTACACGAGAATGAACGAAATTTCTCAAATGTAGAAAGTGATTTTCCAAACATTGAATGAAATTGAAAATAGAAAAACATTTCCCCAAAACTAAAATTTTTTTCAAAAAACCACACGAGAATGATTTTTTTTTCTTATATACAGAAAGTGATTTCCCAAACATTAAAGAAAATTTACCAAAAATCGAAGAATAATTGCCCCAAAATGAAGGAAATTTCCCCAAACTTTGAAAGATATAATCCATGAAATTTGCCGAAAATTGAAAGAAACTTACATGGAGAGGTTCTGGTTATTATTAAAGTAATGAAAAATGTTGGAAATTTTCCAACCCCGCTCTCCTCTAGATCCCTACTGGCAGTGTCTATAGACCATAGCAGGCGCGGATCCAGCTGGGCGGTGCGGGACACATAACCTTCACACTTTTTGCTAAAACTTCCCATTCTACCGTTCTAATAGAAATTATGGTTGATATGTATATAGTATAAAAATAGAGTCTGAGAAGAATAACGTCTTTGCAAGTTTTGCGCAAATAGTATCAAACCTCACGGACAACAAAACAGTCCTAACTGATCCCCCTCCCCCTCCTCCCTGGATCCCTCTACATAGGATCTTGAATGCTATTGTATATATAGCAGAAAAGGCACTTTGTGTATTTTGCTACTTAAGCTTCTCTGGCATATGCGGGATTGTGGTAAGGGGAGGGGGTAAGGGGGAACTTTTAAAACATTGACAAAGAGAAACTATTAATACCCAGTTCCTGGGGGTTATGAAGGGTCATCACTGGCAGGGCTGTAATATTCTCTTCCGGAAAGTAAAGGGGCAAGGGGGGGGGGGAGGGTACATGGCCTCTTATCCAAAAAGTGGGGGACATGTGGCAAATATTCCCCAAAATATACTGATTTCTTAAAATTATACTGAAAAGTATGGGGGAATGTCCCCCAGGAATTAGGGCCCTGAATTGTCTGGGAAAGGGGATAGGACTCCAAACTTTTCCAGTTACATGCAGAAAACTGGGAAATTATTTTTCCCATCATAATTTCCTACTCCTGTGCTCATCAAGGAATTTTATGTTAAAGAATCCCTTCCAGGATTTACTGTTTGTCGACTGAATTTCATTGATGTTTCATCATTCCCATTTTCACTTCCAGTTTTTTCCAAGAAGGTAAAATCCTCTGGGGAGGGAGCAGTTTGTCTTCTGCCGCCTCTGCCAGTGACGTATATAGCCAGACTTGTGAACTAGTGAATCTAGTGGGAAAATTTGAATTTTTCACAAATGTTTGCAAATCAATAATTAGAAATTCCCAAATAATGAACATGGACATTTTGACATTGATTTTGATGAAATTTATTTCATTTTTTGATTAATTTATTTATTAATCTTGCATGTTCAATACCCCTTTAATTACATATTAATAGATTTTACTCTAGGTAAAACTGACAAAATCATGTAATAGTTATTTGTAACATTTGTATATTTTACATAATAAAACAGTAAAAAATTATGATTGGATTTTCATCGCGTTAAATTATTGAACTAGTGTGTAAAATCAATTTCACCTAAAGATTGAACGCTTACGTAAGATTGATTTGGTTAAGTGGTCAAGCAAGTTCATCTTAGCTGGTCCGTACCAAGGAATTTTAAAGGGGGGAGGGGGTTGTTTTTCGTACAAAGGGCAACAGAACTTGATATTCCTGGTATTCAGATTTCAGAAGGCACTTTGCGAAGGTTTGTTTGCTTGACGTAGGAAGATATTTTATATTGGGTGTGGTGGCTGGGAGGGAGGGGGAGTGGGGAAGATTCGATTTGTGTTCTAACAAACCTATAAAAAGGCATATGAGACTCTTATAACTATTTGTAATATGAGGGTAGGACAATTTAGACAAAATTCGCAACACAATTTTTTTATTTGGGAATTTGGATGTGAAGGAAATCCGACTCTTCAAAATCAATTTGTCGTTGTCAGACCTTTGATATTGGGGGCAAAAATGGTACTTGGTCCCCATTACCCCCTCCTGGTTCCTACGCCCTTGTGATAGAAAATCCTGTAAAGGTGTACTGCACAAAAATTGTGGAGTGTCATTTTTGTTTACTGCACAAAAGATGTTTATCCAAATGGTTATCCCTTTTAACAAGAAAACATTTATTATGGCACTTGTTCTGCGATTTTGGACTGATGACCTTTTTTGGGGGCTTTTCATAATTGTTGACGTTGAATGTGGCATATACTTTTGCCAGTAGCGTCGAACTCTTTCGTCGGTATATTTGTATATTTTCCACCCCTCCCTCCCCACCCCCCTCCCTCCCCAATCAAGAGGGTTTACTGACAACACTGGACATGCTCCATGGTGCACAAAACCAATTCTAGTTAATAGTGAGTGGATATTAATTAAAAGGACTATCAACACATTTTGCCAAATTTGTGATGTGTGAAAGTGCACAGACAAGTTCAAAACCTTTACGAAATTCCTTCACTTTCTTTCTGAGATTTCAGAGAATGAAAACGATGAGAATGTCCTTTAAGGTTCAAGGTGTATGGACAGGTAGAGGCAGCATTAGCTGCATTCATTGAAAATCCACATAAAACCATGAAAAAGCAGAAAATATGATCAAACTCTGTTAAAAATTGGCCATTTTACAGCTTTTGGAAAATTTGTGTTACTCAAGATTGTGATGTGTGAAACGAACAGTCTCTGTTTTCTTGTCCATTGTTTTTAAACCGTTTCTCTTGAACAAGTGACAATAATTCTGATGAAGGGGATTTGATCTTTCTCATACCCTCAACCACCCTCAAGCTAGAGAAGACATTTTGAACTGTTTCAAGGTCTGAAATTAAGGGAAGATTTATAAAGAATAACAACACATCACATTTTTTCGATAAATTGAAAAAAACTTTGATTACTCACAACTTGAGAACTGCCTTTATGTCTCTATACAACACTCTTATTTTACCCTATCTTTCGTATTGTAATATTTTTTGGGGCTGTACGTATCATTCACGTCTAACCAAACGTTTTGTTCTCCAAAAAGGGTCCGTTTGATTAGTGACGTAAATTATTTTCACCACGCTTTGCCTTTGTTTGTTGAACACAATTCTATATACGACATTAACTCTTATCAAGTTAATATCTTCATGCATCAATGGCATCACTCTCAAGTCCCCCTTTCTTTTCCGTACTTTTTTCTGTGGCCGTAATAGTATTTATCCATATTCAACAAGAAACTCTTATCAACTTAGTCTCCCACTAAATAGTCTTCTCAACATTCCATTCGTTTTATAAGTCCGAAACTACGGAATTCTCTCCCTTCCTATATAAATGCATTAGCTTCAATATCTTTGTTTAAATATTCTCACAACATAATTAACGATCTGCCTTTATATGTTCTTGATCAACTTGATCCTGACTGGTTTGCTTTTTCAAATTTGTCTTTTCATGCAGTTTCCCATTTTGTAGTATCTCTCTTTATTTGATCACTTTTTTGCAAAAATGTATCTAAATATGACTGGTGTTACACAATCATTGTTATAAGTTTTGTGTGTGTGTGTCCGTTTATGTGTTCTCGAGGCCACACGTTTATACGTTACTCTAACTTCCTGTGTGGCGCTCCTAAGCCACTTTTGTATTTAATGAATGTATATACCAATATCTTTGTTCATTACATGTATCATATTGTATACCTGTATGTTCTCTTTGTTTGTTGAGGGCTTAACAGCACCACAACAGCAACGGTCAAATTGTGCCTGAGAGGTTAGATCATTCCAGAGGTAGAAAGAAGAAGACAGAGGAAAAATGAGAGAAACACACAAACTAAAAGCCAGAAAGCTGGTATCTCGAGAGGAAGTGCATGGGTGAAAAACAAAGTAGAGAGAGGGGGGTGGGAGAGGTGGATTAAATACGGTCGTAGAGGGAAGTATGATGAAGAAAGGAGATAATTTTATCCTGAGGGTTTTTCTGGAAGAACTCAGCAATTGAGTTGTGGGGAGCGATGGAAGCTCTGGGAAGATTGTATCTGTACTCTGTATCAAAGTGTGCTTGAATAAATGTTTGAATCAATCAATCAAATTATACAAATTTTTAAAATTCAAACATTGTTAAACTCAGAATTTGATGCTCTTTTTTGGGCAGTGGAATAACCTTCCATAGACCTTTAACGAGCTGAGATCTTATTGCTAAGATCCCAAAACACTGTCCAAATAAGCTCATATCCTTAAAGGGATTTACCAAAGGAAATGGGAAGGAGTGTAGCTAAATTATAGAGCATCTGACTCATACTCCAAGGTACTGGGTTCCATTCCCACTAAGTATTGGGTTCCATTCCAACTAAGTACTGGGTTCCATTTCAACTAGGTACTGGGTTTCATTCCCACTAGGTACCTGGGTTCCTTTCCAACTAGGTACTGGGTTCCATTCCAGCTAGGTACTGGGTTCCATTCCAACTAGGTACTGGCTTCCATTCCAACTAGGTACTGGGTTCCATTCCAACTAGTTACTGGGTTCCATTCCAACTAGGTACTGGCTTCCATTCCAACTAGGTACTGGGTTCCATTCCAACTAGGTACTGGGTTCCATTCCAACTAGGTACTGGGTTCCATTCCAACTGTGGGTACCATGCTGTGTTATTGAGCCGGACACTTCATTTGTCATTGCTCCAGTCGACTCAGTTGTGTACCAGCTTGTTGAGGAATAAGCCTGTAATGGAATAGTGTCCCAACAAAGTGGCGTCAAGTACTCTCTTCCGCTTGCCCCGAGGAAACCGTGGATAAAACTGGCTTATATGAGCTCCCATTGGCTAAGGAGGATTTAACTTAAAGGAGCACCAGACCAAAAAGTGATGGCGCTTCCACAACAGAACAATAAACTTCCATGTGTTCATAGCCCACAGACAACGTCGACGACGACGACGACCAGTGAACACACAATTACAATGACGGGGTCGTCACCTGCGTATTCGGTTATGATAGTAACAATGCTATCACGAAACGCTTAATACGACCCGGACGAGAACACAGGTACGACGTACGGACAGACATAACATCGACAACCAAGTCAATGTCCACTGCCTTTGATAACCAGTTGTGGTGCACTGGCGTGTCTACCCAACCCAGGCTTGAACCCAGGGCCTCGTGGTCTGTAGACAGGTATGATAACCGCTACACCACAGTTAGTAGACAGACAACGTAAGGGCAAAGGTCACTTAAATATTCATATTAATCAGAAAATTGCTATACTGTTGCGTGTTAGATATGCATTCCAATTTTTGGGGACCCTAAAAATACGCCCTCACTTTTCAGTCTAAAGCTCCTTTAAAACATATGGAAATTGATAGATAATGCATATTCATATCAATTTACATATTAAGATCTTAGCATGCAAAGGTTGCATAGGGGTAAATTTAAAACAGACTTTGAAAAGATCTTTTGTTATTTTCAAAGTTCTTAACATATTTATCTGCACTTGAGTTAATGTTGCCATTACCTGTTGATAGACCGTCAAAGATTTGCCTAATAGTACAATAGAATTTCATAACTGTCGCAACTGGCTGACCATAAGAGATAAACTACATCCAACCAATTGTATCTAGGTTGCAAAAGAACTTACACTTGTTAAAAAATCTTTAATATGAAAGAAATCACTTTGAAGAGATTGAATTGTAGACAAAAAATTGTGAGTCCCACAAATAAATTGCGAGTCCCACAAATACTCAGTATCTCATGAACTTCACAATTGTGCTAACATTATTTCTTATATGATTAAACCAGCACTTGATCCAAACGTGAGGGCGTTTTTCTTTGAAAATGTATGTGGAATTTCATGCTTGAAGTCTCATTTCTGCTGTTATATTACCATTTACAAGTTGTTCATGCATTGAGAACATTTTAGTGCAAGAAAAAGTTAAAGGGAAAGTGTCCAAATTTTGAGTACTGCTGCCTGCAAGAAAAGTATTTGATTATTCTCACGAATTATGAATATTCCTGTTTAACTTCCAAACAAATTTTGCCATTCAAAATTGATAAGTTTGCCAAAAATCAAACCCAAATAATTTGGTCAGAGACATTAATTACCATTTCTTTTCTTCTACTATTTGTTTGTAGTTCAAATAAGAAAGTCTTTCCAAATTTGTAAGTCAGCAATAAGTACCGAAAAAGGCAGTGCGCTATTCGTCATTTATATAGGATTAATGATACACATGACCTTTTCTCTCAAACTTTCAGTCCATCATGCCTTTTCCTCTCCAAAGAGGATGAAGTTCAGGAAAGCTGCATTGTTAGAATAATTTTGCATTCACGCGATATAATATGACTCCATAGATAATAAACCAGATAAGCCTTAGTATGTAGTGCACACTCGTTCAAACTTTAAAGTTTACTGCCCCCTCAGATTTCCACGGGGGGAAACATTCTTCTCCTGGGCTCTTTGAGGCGCTCATACAATCTTTTCAATTTCATCAGCATCATCTGTCAGAAGTCTGTCAATTTTACGACCTGTAGACACAAAAAGAAAGAAAAAACATTCAGTTGGCTAGGTACAGTAATAACATCACTGTTTGTCATTACACCAAGAAAAACAAGACTTTACACCCAGCAAAAGCACTTTTCATTCAGAGAAGAAAAAAAATTGAACCTGAAAAAACTCTTTTCATTCAGAAAAACCTTTTTCACCCAGATAAACAACCTTCTCCAGTCATTCTCAAGGATATTTGTGATGTTCACAGCAAACAAGGGAGAAACTACCTGCTCAATACAGATGTAAAACCGCACAGACTGGAAGATAATTACTATCAGAACATTTGTACCTGCGTGTTAACGTTAGGCTTAAAAAATAAATGTTTGTTTGCCTTTTCTTGTAGAAAATTGTAATGGAGGGGTGGATCACTGAAATAGAATCTTTCCTCACGACGCTTAAGCTTTCCTCACGACGCTTGCAATCAGACACAGTGATGACTGGCATCTTTTCTCTTCGATTGAAATCTGATCAAAGACCTCGCGTTGAAAAGTTTGAAGCATATAGAGCAAAAGGGAGACTGATTGAACAAATTGTATCACGTGGCTTGTGTTCTAAAAACATTTTCTCCCTGCAATACTGCCCTCCATGTAGGGTTATATGGCAATACAAAAGTGGTTGCCACGCAATTTTGTGGGGAATTGTATTGATTTTTATAAAGCATCAGGATTTTTGAAAATGATTTTTTTTTTATTTATTTTTTTATTTTCAAAAAGCCACCCTATATTTTGGCAAGTTATGGTCTTACAATTGATCGAAAAGTGTAGCCTCAGCAAGCAGGCAATTGTATAAGTCTTTGCCACAGTTCAGAGTCAACTTAAATGATTTCTCACAAGTCACTCCAATTTCAGCTGACCCCCACCCATCACTATTAACCCCTCAACTCCTACGAGTATGTGTCACGATTTGGAAGTACCAATTTCAGGACAAAAAATCTGGACCATACCAAAATCATAGAAGTAGTATCATTCAAAGTACTACATTAGATCTTTCAACAAATTGGTGTTGGGTAATATTGAATTTTTTTCACGTAAATTGAGGTAAATATGCAGAATCTTCATTTTTTTGTAGAAAAAATCAACAAAGCATTTATCTTACATAGGTGACGCTGCTTGCACAACCTCTATGACAATTTTCATCAACTCACCAAAATGCCTCTCAATTTGTTGTAATATACGCATTGATCGATCTCCATCCACAAAGTTGATAGCCAAGCCTGATTTGCCAAACCTTCCTGTTCTACCAATCCTGTGAAGGTACGTTTCAAAATCTGGTTCCCGATTGACATCTACGGGGAGGTCAAAGTTGATGACGAGTGTGACCTGCTCGATGTCAATGCCTGCAAATGAGAAGGTAGTGAGTGATTGATTGATCAATTGTTTAATAAGGGTGTTTCAGCTGACGTCATGAGACTGTTTTCATCGCCATTTTGTCGGGGAAGAACATTGTCGTCTGCTGTACACTTAATTAGACTTACAAACGTTTGCATGTTGTTATATAAGATAATTTTTGTAAGATAATTATGCCGGAACCTTGCTGTGCTGTTGGTTGCACTAATAAACATGTGCCAGGGATTACAAAGACATTTTCTTGATTTCCATCTGATCCTGATTGATGTTCAAAGTGGGTTTCTGCTTTACAATGCAATGGCTTTCAACACTATTATTTGCAGCGATCACTTTATATCAGGTTGGCCAATGTAGGCTTTGTCTGCATATAACAAACAATCCGATGGCGTTCACTTAATATACCTAGTGAATATATAAAACGTAAGGAAAATATGAAGCAAAATTGGAAGCTAACAAAAAAACTGCACTCAGTAAAATTTGCTGAAGTGGTGAGTAGGTTAGCATGCAGTATGTTTGTTGTACGTGTGATGTGACTGAGCTGCGTGAAGACGCGTGAACGCAACGACGCCGTTTTCCTGCAAAATGGCTTCCAGATGAGTTAAGAGTCACCTGATAAAATCCCTCTATTCGAGTTGGAATTAATTTTAAAATTTCTCACGGTTCTGAATAGAGGTGTGGAAAATATTCCCACGAAAAATTGCATCAGAAATCAAACTAATGTAGTGAATACATCTTAATATACTTCCCTCTTTTGCAATTTGATGTACTATTCAACCACAATCACATGGAGAATGTTTTTAGAGCACTTATTTACCACAGATACTGTTGTTTACTCAAGAAAATTGAAGCCAAAAAAACCCTATAATTTAGAAAAAAATGTTATAAATTTGTTTTCTTCCAACGAATTCCCGATTTCCCCATGATTAAAACTGCGGGAACAGTAGATTTCTTCAGCTCCGGATTAATTGATTAACAAGACTGGTCACCAGAGAAGTGAAATCATATCAAAAGTACACATAGGACAGTAAAAGAAAGGTACGCTAAAGGGTAAAAAGTTAGAAATTTGCATAACTAAGAGGGGCAAAAATCCTACCAGTACTGGTACAGTATAGCTAGCTAACGGTGCGCGCTTATATGCAGTCAATGCAATATACTGCACAAAACAAATTTCTGCACATACAGACTGAGTAACGACCAGATAGTGAATAAAAATTGCGCTTACAGGCCCGCTATGGACTTTGTAAATCTGATTCCTATCACCCAGAACAGTTAGCAAACATAATTTTGTTTATTCCTTTTGCTAAAAACTCTTAAGACCCATAAAAGTGCTATAAGTGGATCAAAGCTTGCAGCAGGCCATGTGAACATCTAAATGTCAATGCATTGGTAATGCATGATTGACGATTTGAGGTTTGTTTGCCCCACCTAGTTATCGTGTTGCTATGGTGGGTGTGGCTTATTTCAGTACTTGGAAAGGACAAATGTTCTAACCAGGCTATTTTGGTGAATAGACACCCAGAAGTTGCTATTCTGCAGCTTATTTTTGGTGGTCAGATACAACTTTTGTCCAAAAAGCTTTATACTATTACATTTCCCTAATTACACCCTTTCAAGCTCTTTTAATTCACTAATTTCAAGATTTTCAACCCTCTTACAAATACATCAATAAATAACACTTCTTACTCTCTTTATCTCCTTCAATGATAAGCTCTGTGGTCATCTTATTTAGAAGAAGGTAAAGAAAGGAATCAAATGGTAAAAAATATGAAAAAGACCTGCATTGAAAAGACTAGGCTCACAAAATTGTGTGTGTGTATTCATTGAAATATTTCCTGAGATTGTATGGCTTACAACCATTGGAAATATCAGCAAAGTACTAAAGCAGGTTCATCCACCACAAAAGAAACACATACAAAATATTTTCAATTAATAATAACTAAGTAAAATTGTCCATACAATGCAGTATTGTTAAGAAAATGACAGTGTGATGCCACCCTTTTCACAGAAGGTTTCCCACACTGTTGATACAAATTTGTGATAACTCTCAAATTAACAAGAATTTTAGCCCTCTGTTGAGTGTAACCCCCATCTCCTTTGCAATTCCAAACACCTTATAATTTTGTAGCATTCATTTCCCATACCCAATACAATCTACCTCACAATCATAGATAGGCCCAACAAGCTTTTGCCCAAAATATCTCTTCGTCACTTTTGATCTGTAATGATCATTTACATTCTGAACACATTTATTTTCTGACTGATATATTCCAAGGTAATATCATTGTTTTCAGTTTGATTCAAACTAAGCATCCATTGTCTGAGTTCCATTCAGGCAAGATTCACATTCCATCATTTTTCATTCATGACAGAAACCAATTGTGTTGATTTTCTTTGATACCTGAGACTTGATCTAATTTTCTTTGAGTCCAGAAAAATGATTGTTTGAATTTCCTTTCAAGGCATGAACTCATTATTCATTCATTCAATTTGAATGTTTCAAGTAAGTCTTGACAAACCTTACCTAAAACCTCCCCACCCTCCATTGCTGCCCTTTCCCTGTTCCAATATATCCCAAATCAATTCTTCCTTAAGCAGTAATAAAACCACACAAAATTATTCAATCAAAATCCAATCATCGGTTCTTGAGATATATTGTATTGATGACAGACAAACAAACAACCACAGACAAAAAATAACATCCGTTCAACTTCGTTTTAATCAAACAAGATGGACAGTTCTGAATATAAGACTTTTAAAACTTTTATCAAAATATCTAAGCTACGAATAAATCTTCTACCTCTTGCCATAACGTTTGTGGTGATGAGCAGCTTCTCTTTGCCTTCCTTGAACCTTCTGAGGACGTTGACCCTCTGATCAATCTGTAGTTCTCCCGTTAGCATGGCAACAGCATGACCCTCATCCTCCATCTTCCCTGCTAGCCAATTGGCTGTGCTCTTTGTCTTTGTAAAATGAAAAGATGCAATTAATGTTACAGAAGTAATATTGTGATACTTATAGAACTAGTGACATCTAGAGATAACTTGAGATTTAACAAAATGGGAGCTTTATTACTTTAAAATTTACAATGGACCATTAAAGGGTTACCTCAGTGGTCAGTGGTCGAGTTCGATTCCCGTTGTGAGCGCTGCATTGTGTCCTTGAGCAAGACACTTTACTCTACTTGCTTCAGTCCACTCAGCTGTAAAATGAGTACCAGCATTGCCAGGGAGTTAACCTGAGATGGACTGGCATCCCATCCAGGGGGAGTCATGTCACTCTCATTTCCACTTGGACCATAGAAACCGCGAAAAAGCACTGACCCCAATGAGCCCAATGGCTCAGATAGATTTAGTTTCAGTGGTCAAGCAATTTTACCTTACACGAAAGAGCTCTTTAAAAGAAACAAAATGGTGAAGAAACCATTTAAAAATCTTATTCTGTTAAGAAGATAGTTTAAAGCTCTGTCTTATCTGTGTAGAAATGACTGATGTAAAAGTCTACCATAGAAGGTTAGTGCCCTTATCCTCACATTCTCAACAATTGTTAATGTATTTTAAAGAAAGCTTTTTTTTTACTTTTTTACTATTTGAATTATTTTTCCTCAAACTTTCTTCAGGTGATAAATTATCATTAACCTTACTAGATTCTGTTTCAGTACCTTCCTGACATATCCAATGGTTTTTAAGCCACAAAATTGCAGGACAAAATATGATAGAATACATAAAGACTTTGAGGAATCTGAGGTTATGACATCACAACTAGTCTGTTTTAAGTCATTTCGACACAAATTATACCAAACTTTAAACTTAAATATCTCCTTAACAGAATAAGATTTTTGAATGCGTTCTTCACTATTTTGTTTCTTTTGAAGCCCTCTTTCATATAAGAAGGACTTGCTTGACCCCTGAACTAATTTTCATCTCCACGTGTTGAGGCTTATTGTGCAATAATTTGTGACATAGGCAGATGAATACATCATCCATTGCTTATGTTAATCCTTTGTTTTTAATCCTCTCTAAAACATGTTTTGAAGGTCAACATCTGGTTCCATTCAAGTAATTTAAAACTTTATCATACCTCTGGCAACAAGCAATCAGCACTGAAGAAATCAAATATACAACTGGCTTAAATTAATAAACACATTTGATAAATTACTTGAGGTTACTGAGCTGTGTTTATCTGATGACATCCCGGAGTTTGCCTGAATTCTAAAATTTTTAAACTTTGAAAGACCATAACTTAAAAACTGCACAAGCTGATTTCAAGATTTAAAGGGTATTTAACCCTTACTCTACCACGCGGCGATATTATCGCCGTTTTGGGTGCCCCATCTTTGGCTCCGCCTCCATAGCACATTTTGAAAAAGGTGCTGGAAGAGTAAAGGTTAATCAACCCGCAACAAATGCGCCATCTCGAAAATATAGGCCACATGATCGCGGTGGGCGGCCCAGCGGATCACTGAAGAGGAACGGACCCAACCCTGCTGCCTGGAAGACAGGGGACCCTTCAATAATCAGCCCTTGTTTAACCCTTACTCAACCATGCGGCAATATTATCGCCATTTTGGGTGCCCCATCTTTGGCTCTGCATCCCGAGCGCATTTTTAAAAAGGTGCTGGTAGAGTAAGGTTTAATGTTGTTTCGCGCAAATCATTCCAGTTTTGACAAAGTGACGAATGTAGGGTCACCTGGAAAAACTTTGTATTTATTGTTAAACATAGTGACAAATGTCTTTACTCTCGTTTATGCTTTTTCCCCCTCATTGTCTATAATTAAGAAATTATTTAAACTGTAAATAATAAATGTCACAAACACAAAAAACGGGTACTTGTTAATCATAGTACTTTGCAGCTAAACTTTGTAAATTGCACATTCGCCACTATGCCAAAACGAAAAACTACTTTTTCACATTCGCCACTATGCCAAAACGAAAAACTACTTTTTCACATTCGCCACTATGCCAAAACGAAAAACTACTTTTTCACATTCGCCACTATGCCAAAACGAAAAACATTCGCCACAATGCCAAAAGGAAAAACTACTTTTTCACATTTGCCACTATGCCAAAACGAAAAACTACTTTTTCACATCCGCCATTATACTTTTCACATTCTTCAAAACGAAAAAAAAATGCCAAAACGAAAAACTTTTTCACATTCGCCACTATGTCAAAACTATGCCAAAACAAAAAACTACTTTTTTACATTCGCCACTATGTCAAAACGAAAAACTACTTTTCACATTCTCCACTATGACAAAACGAAAAACTACTTTTTTACACTCGCCACAATGACAAAACGAAAAATTGCTTTTTTACATTCGCCACTATGTCAAAACGAAAAACTACTTTTCACATTCTCCACTATGACAACACGAAAAACGACTTTTTACATTCTTCACTATAACAAAACGAAACAATACTTTTCACATTCTCCACTATGACAAAACGAAAAAATACTTTTTCACATTCGCCACTATGCCAAAATTAAAAACCACTTTTTCACGCTCGCCACCATGCCAAAACGAAAAACTACTTTTTCACATTCGCCACTATGTCAAAACAGGGAAGATAAGTCAAAAGTGCTACATGTCACTAGACCTTGAAGTCAAATAATATACAGTTCCCTAACAGATATTAGTCTTCTCATTATACCCTTTATTATGGGTCATTACTACTGTCTTAGAAACTAAAACTAATAGTATTCTTATGCTAATTGTAATAATTTATTCTAATTTTTTTGTATGTTTTGTCTAAACAAACAATTTATATATATCATAAAAATTCAAAATTCCAATCTGGTGACATAGTGTTTTGACACATGCTTGGACAACAGTACTGTTATCATTGCCACAAACAACCACCTCCACTGATTTTATAATTCGCCAACATGAAAGCTAAGCAGATATATTCCCACACTTGCTCACACAATCATACCATGGCACTAGTGCACTGACAGCATGAAAAATGGGTGTCAGAAATTGTGTATCTTCTACTTCTACCTAGATACTCGTCAAAGCCTGTTTAGCATCTGGACAAGCCATGAATGAACATGGATTTTGACTGGGATGGAAGTGGATGAACGCCCTACTCTTCTCGAGAAGTGATCAATAAACCAGGACAGGGTGAGGAACTCTGCCTTCTGGAATGATGGCTTTAAGTCCCCTCCAAAGGACGGTGAGCGCCATCCAATCTTTGGCCACTTTTCCAAAGATGAAGGTGTGATGCAGAAGACAAAACTTGTGTGTTTGATGTCAGCCTGTATATTGTTTTGCATGTTTGTGGAAAAATCGCTGGTTAAATCACCGTTGGACTTAAACCTGGGACCTCCAGCATCTCAGTCTCAACCGACTGAGCTACCTGCTTCCCAGTGCTCAATAGAAATGAAAAGCAACATACCTGACAGAATATAATCGCTTGACCGATAGAAATGATTCCATAGATGTTAGACAAGGCTTCAAACTTCTCATCTCTGTTGCAACAATGGACATAGTACTGCTTGATGTTGGACAATGACTCCTCTTCCCTTTTGAGACGGATGGTGACAGGATCAGGTATGACTGAAAGAGCAAATTTCATGACTGTTTCTTCGTATGTCGCACTAAACAACATCATCTGGCAGGTTCGGGGTAGTTTCCTAGAGAGAAAATTGCAAAAGTTTGCTATGGTAAGCAATTAGTCAACACAAATCAAAACTAAATTCTCATCAACCAGCCTTATTATTTGTATGAAAAAATCTGAACACAACTAAAATCTACAAAGCAATTAACCATTCCAGGTTTTAAATTAAGCCACGCCCACCATAGCAATGCGGTAACTATGTGGGGCAAACAAACCTCAAATCCGCAATCGTGCATTACCATTTAAATGTTTGCGAGGCCTGTCGCAAGCTTTGATTTATTTATGGCACTTCTCTGGATCTTTACAGGTTTTAGCAAACATGATAAACAAAATTAAGTTTGCTAACTGTTCTGGGTAACAGCGATCAGATTTAAAAAGCCCGCAACCGGCCCGTAAGCGCAACTTTTGTTCACCATTTTGCTGTAACTCAATCTGTGTGTGCAGAAATTTTTGTTTTGTACAGTAAGTTGCATTGACTACATAAGCAAGCGCCGTTAGCTAGTTGTACTGTACCAGTACCGCGTAGGATGTTTGCCCCACTTAGTTGCACAGATTTTGTTGCTAGGCAAATTCGCGTGTGGTGATTGTTAAAACAAGCTGTCAATCATTAAACCCAGAGGTTAATTACAGCAAAGTTTGAAAAAAATCTATGGTTCCCGCGGTTATAACCACAGGAAAAACAGGAGTTCATTGGAAGAAACATTTTATTCATAAAAAAAAAACACCTCAGAAGAAAACAAATCCAACGAATTTAATATTTACAAACTTCCAAGTTATTTTGTCATTTGTAAAAAATAAAGAAGAAAAAAAAGTCCTATAAATAAAAAATAAAAAAACACAATTTAATTGCATTTTTTCTTCAGTGATTTTTCGCTGTAAGATTTGGGACACATTCAGATGGAACCACGGAAAATTTTATCATTAATTTCAACTCCGATTACAGGTAAATTTCAATGTATGTGGAACACTTTATGTTCATATCAAAAGGATAAAAGAAACTTTGACAAAGACAATATTAACTGCTATCTTGGATTCCATTCACCATGAATATATTGAAATGACTTTCCTTTTAATGCAACTACTACTACTACTTAAGCCATAGCCATGATGCATGGCCGTTGGCGTTGAATAACATAGTTTCTTGCAGCAGCTAGGCCGCCCACTGTCTATGAGTCAATATTTAAGATCCACTGTATGCCTGGATTACTGCGGCGATTTTTACCGGGGTTTACCCCCTCAATGGCAGTGAGCATCAAACTATCTGGACAGTGCTTCCAATGTCCGTATTTGTTCAGTTTCTGCCTTTTTAACACGTTCAGCAGTCCATCACACTCTTTCGTTCCAATCTTCATTCGGACCCACTGTTGCAACATATTGATATTAAAGCTATCAATACCTATTTTTAATTGTTTTCAGTATGGTGGTATCCACTTTAGACGCCTTCTTGCATTTCTCAAATTCCTCAAGGGTATCAGAGCAACCCCGACCATCTCTTTAATCAACACCACCTCAAGGATTCAAAATCCACGGAAAACAACTGTGCTCACATTTTTTTTTCTTCCCCCTGATTCAAGACTATTTCCACTGGAATATGAACAACGTATTCCACGTAGGCCTGTTAAGCACCCATACAGTGCCCACTCATTATTTCTTGACTGATAACGTTATTTATCTGACAAATTTGAAGACTTTGAAGATTACTCAAGCTTTTGTTACATTCTGTGCTCATTTTGCTTCTAATGCTCACAATCATGATGTGTTCTTCTCCTTAAAAATTTGTTCCAGCAAATCATAACCACAAACTTACTGTAGAAATAGTGAGAGCACTGTATATTAATTGAAATAACCACACAATAAGGACTTCATCCATTGCTAATATGATACTCAGCACCAACTTCCACAACAACTAAGGTTTTCGGGATAAAGAAAATAAAGAGGACAAATCTGACCCGACCTGGTTATTTATCAGGTCGGGTCTGACTGTTTGAAACTTTAAAGAGCAGAACAACTAATGTGTTTTTGTGGTGGTTATTGTGGGTTTTTTTTTTTATAGAACCAGTTCACATCTATGTACAATGCAGTTCAAATAGCACACTGCATGCAGCCCCAGAGCATGGGCGCTTGCTTAATAGTAAGAAATTTTGGGCCTAATAAGGGGTGCAATTCTATATCCGTAAGTGTCCAGAATGCTTATTACATCGAATACATACTTTCAAAACCATTTTTAACATATACTGTAGTTGTTCATATAAGATGCACATGCCTGACCAACTCACCTTCGTATTCTAATGGATTGATCTTGATGACCTTGGGTGGCTATCATGACGTCTGCCTCGTCCAGCACAAACACCTTAATCTTGCTGGTGTCAATGACCTTGTACCTAAAGCACCAGTCCAGGGTAGTACCGGGGGTCCCAATCACAATCTGCTCTGACAGAGTCTGATTCCTCTGAATTCCATCTGCAAAATAATATCAACAGCCGAGGATGTGAGCAACAAATAATGCATTACATGCATGGAATGGTAATAACTACAATCACAATACAATGCATGAAATTGATTTAAAAAACATGCATGGAATGTTCAACATCCAGGGGATGCATAACACCAATGCAGTGTGGAGTTCCAGATCCCCTAGGGGTTCGTGGGGTAGCACAAGTAAAACCAACATTACAAATTCATCTTCACCTTCACAAAATACAAAAATAATTCCCAAAACATACATCTACAAATACCCAAAATTCTTGTCTTACAGACTGGTTCTTGACTGATTTATTTCCAGGTTTTATCTGCAGACCCTTAGCTTTGCTGTTTCACAGCGGTGGCCCGCCCCGCCCCTCCGTGGGTCTGCCCTGCCCCCTGGGGTCCTCCCTGACCCCGGGGGTCTGCCCTACCTGATTTTTTTATGATCTTAATTAGCCTCATAAATGAAATAGCTTACATGGATACAGAACACAGAATGATAGCATAGTAAGCAATTGTCCTGTTTGGTTAATGATCGGTCATTATCATTCAGAAAAGCTTCATTCTGAGATGCATGATTGTAGCTAAAATCCAAGAGCTTCTTCACAAGGGGATTAAGCCTTAAGGGGGCCCGTGACTCCACACCCAAAATACGCAGCGCTTCGCACCTACATTAATAAACCCCTCAACAAGTCTAGCACCCTACCCTTTTTTAAATCAAGCTAGGGGTCTGAGCTGTGTTGTCAGTCTAAACAGAGCAATAACTGTATAGATTTCAGTCCACAATTTTCTTTCATGCCAGAAACCACTTGCTTTGATTTTCCTTTTGGCCAGAGAATGACTCTTTTGACTTCCTTCCAAAGCACAATCATTGTTCAATATATTCCATTGAAAAAATTCAACTAAAACCCAGGAAAAACTCAAAGAAATGCTGTTAATACACAATAATACATGTCCTTTCCCTAAATTGTATTCAAAGTTCAACTATTTCTTCCTTAGTCACAATTATCTAAATCACACACCAACAGTTGATCCATTGATTACTTCTTGTGATATGTTAACCACCAACATACACGGGTGAACACATCTATAACCTTCATCACAATTCAAAGGCAGAGGTAACTACTTGAATGATATAGCAGCCTACCTCCTTGTCCTCGCACAGCATATTTGATCTTCAACCCTGTTATATGCTTTCCCATATCCTGAACCACTTTACCAATCTGTAGGGCCAGCTCATATGTAGGTGCCAAACAAAGGGCCTGCAAAAAAACCAAAGAAAACAATTGTTATATTCAGAATGCAAGGATCTTTTTGTTATCTCGTCACCCACATATACATGTATGTGGAGATGATATACTGTAGTCACTTTGCTGTATAGACAAATAACTGCCTGTATCTCCTACACTACATGGCCACCATAATTATATGTTTTGTCTAAACAAACAATTCATATACAGTATCATCAAAATTCAAATTCCATTCTGGTGACAGTGTTTTGACACATGGTTGGACTACAGTACTGTCAACATTGCCGCAAACAACCACCTCCACTGATTTAATAATTCGCCAACATGAAAGCTAAGCAGATATATTCCCACACTTGCTCATACAATCATACTATGGTGCTAGTGCACTGACTGCGTGAAAAAAGGGTATCAGAAATCGTGTGTGTTCTACTTCTTACCTAGATACTCGTCAAACATTAAAGCCCCCCTTGATATTAGGTGGGCTGGTGGGGCCCACCAGTTTCATATGTTGACCTCATATTAGGGATTAGGAATTATAACTTTTTGGAATGGGACAAAATTTGGTCATCCTGTAAACTCTAGGGTCAAAAGTTCAAAGAGCTAGTGACCTCTTTTAACCATTTCCCCCATAGTTATTATCATTAGCTATTTCTCCCACTATGCTGTATGCTGAAGGTGATGAGATCAGCAACTCCATGGATTGCTTTCTTGTTAGCTATTTCCCCCACTATGCTGTATGCTGAAGATGATGAGATCAGCAACTCCGTGGATTGCTTTCTTGATAGCTATTTCCCCCACTATGCTGTATGCTTTAAGGTGATGAGATCAGCATCTCCATGGATTACTTTCTTGCTAAATTTTGTTAGAATATTAAACCCTACCCACCTATGCAAATTGTAAAGATACCAAGTAATTCCTTCAAAAGATACAGCCATCACCAAAAAATTGTCCCATTTGACCTGTGACCTTTTGACTCTAGAGTTTATGGAACACTAATTCATGTTCCACAGTATTATGAAACAAACATAGGATTGGTATAGGTCTTGCACTTTTGGAATTTAAAGAATGTTTCATTTTAACGTGATTTTTTTGGGTAATTATGTACTAATTTTCACACTTTTTGTGCCAAAATTCACAAACTATAGTGACCCTGTTAGCTATTTCCCCCACTATGCTGTACCCTTAAGGTAATGAGATCAGCAACTCCATGGATTGCTTTCTTGTTAGCTATTTCCGCCACTATGCTGTATGCTTCAGGTGATGAGATCAGCAACTCTGTGGATTGCTTTCTTGTTATAATATCTAATTTCCTCCATTATCAACAACTTCAACAATATATTTACCATAAAGCACATAATAAGAACCAGGGTGCTTACGAAAATGGAATTGTACCACTATTTAGGCACAAAGTTTCTCCTAATAACTGTCAATGCTTGGGGCCGCTTACATTGTGCTATTTAAATTGCATAGTGTAAACTGGTTCTATGCTAACCTCACAATAGCCACCACAAAAACATTGTGAGTGTCAGATGCAAAATAAGGAAAGAATGTAACAAAAGTTGAGTATTTTAAGTCTTCAATATAATATAATAAAACAAATTATGTTATCAGTAAAAAAGTGTTGGGTTGGCAGAGCAGGAGCACTTGAATACAGTATGTATTTCCCACAGCAGGGGTATAGGAAAGGTTACCATTCAGGGAGAGCAAGAACTATAAATTTCCTGGTTACAAGCATTAGTGTTTCACTGGTAAACCAGACTTCACAAACGATACAAATCCCCTCGCTGCTAATAACATGCTTTCCAGCCTCTGTCACATCTGCCATCCTACCCTCTGTTCCACATGTCATATCATGCTACTTCCCTCCCTACAGAAAAATCACACATGAAAATCCAGATGCCATTGCATCACATGACCCATATGTCATCACACCTGCAATGAACATGACATCCCACCATATGACTTGCCACCTTATCCCATATACCATGCTACCCTGTCCCACATGCCATCCCTCCCTGTACCATGTGCCATCCCACCCTGTCCCACATGCCATCCCTTCTTGTACTAAGTGCCATCCCACCCTGTCCCAAAGGCCATTCCATGCTATCTCACATGATATCCCATCCTGTTCCACATGCCATCACACCTGAAACTACTCTTTATCTACAAATGACTTTCATCAAGATACAAGCCTTTCTGTCCCCATCCAGATCCATGCCATGCTACCTTGTCCACCTTATTTTGATATTTTTCATTTTGTTTTATGTCCTACCACCCTGTCCCCATGCCACCCCCTTGTCCCACATGCCATACCAGCCTGTCATAGATTCCATGGCACCACCTTGTTTCACATGACCCTGTCCCACCTGTCCTACATGCCATAACATCCTGTCCCACATTCCTTATCAGCCTGTTCCACATGCCAACCTGTCCTACATACCACCCTGTCCCATATTTCTTTCATCCCATCCTGTCCCCAATGCCATCCCACCTTCTCCCAATTCCTTCATCTACCAATCATTATGCCATCTTCCACCCAGCATTTTTTCCTCTCTCTTAGAACTATCGACCCAACATGCCCCATTCACCTACCATCCCCCATTCACCTACCATCCTTTATTAATCTACCATCCTCCATTTCTCTACCATCCTCAATTCACCTACCATCCTTCATTCCCCAACATGCCCTATTCACCTACCACCCTCCATTCACCTACCATCCTCCATTCACCTACCATCCTCCATTCACCTACCATCCTCCATTCCCCAACATGCCCTATTCACCTTCCACCCTCCATTCACCTACCATTCTCCATTCCCCAACATACCCCATTCACCTACCATCCTCCATTAATCTACCATTCTCCATTAATCTACTATCCTCCATTCACGTACCATCCTCCATTCCCCAATATGCCCTATTCACCTACCACCCTCCATTCACCTGCTATCCTCCATTCACCTGCCATCCTCCATTAATCTACTATCATCCATTCATTAATCTACCATCTTCCATTCACCTACCATCCTCCATTCACCTACCATGCTCCATTCACCTATCATCCTCCATTTTTCTACCCTCCTCCATTCACCTACCATCCTCCATTCCCCAACATGCCCTATTCACCTAACATCCTTCATTAATCTACCCTCCTCCATTCACCTACCATCCTCCATTCCCCAACATGCCCTATTCACCTAACATCCTCCATTAATCTACCCTCCTCCATTCACCTACCATCCTCCATTCACCTACCATCCTCCATTCCCCAACATGCCCTATTCACCTAACATCCTCCATTAATCTGCCCTCCTCCATTCACCTACCATCCTCCATTCTCCAACATGCCCCATTCACCTTCCGTCCCCCATTTCACCTCCTACTCCAACCCAACATTGGCCATCCACTTATCTACCAAATACATTCTTAACCAACTAATCATTCCAACCTTCAATAGAAACATGCTCAAATTTGTTCCCTTCTAAACCAGATAGGGCTGATCTATCTAATCCAAATCAGAATAAAAATTCATTGAAGATTAATTGCGAGTTTATCTATTATGTTTTCATTCTATTTAAGCGAAGACTTATTGTTGTTTTCCTATTCATTCCCAAGACACTTAATTATAAATTCCATTCAGTATTCAGCTCTACTATTCAACTTGTTTGTCATCCCAGAACAAATATTTTACTTGCTATTCAAGTCTGGAATGCATTTGTTCCAAGTTCTTTTAAAGCAAGATTTTCCTATATAGAAATTTCTTTTATAAACATAGTAGGAATTCCTTTTCGAGGGCTAAAATCTATTGTTCCTCAGTAGTTGAACAATGCATGAGGTCGGACGGACAATGGGTGTGGACGAACAAACAGACGGACGAATGGTAAAGATGCTATATCCCCTCTTCACCAACTTCATTGGTGAGGGCCATCCCAAGTTACTGCTTCTGTAAAAATCTCCTTCAATTTTCGAAAAATGTTGTCAAAATTTAGCAGTTTTTTTTCTCTTCAATTTTTTTTAATACTTTTCCAATTTAACCTCCAATTGGAAACAAAGCATGCAACCAGGAAGGAGAAAATAACCTCCGGAGGGGCAGTTTTCCCACCCCTACTGATTCATATGCCTCTGCTGGACTTTCAATATGCATCATACAAATCTATGTAATATAAATGGCTGTTTCTTTACTATCTGTTAGAGTTCTACAGCCAAGTAGAGCAGTATCAAAACAACGGCAAAAAATAATAATAATAATAAGTGGTTTGGTTTGGTTTGGTGATGTTTAACGGCACTGCGGCAGTCAGAGTGAAATGTGTCAAGAGGGTGTTAATAAATTATGGTGTAAGATTTAGGATAGTGAGGAGATGGAAGGTTTGTAACGGAGATAAGGGGGGAAAGCAGAAAGAAAAAAAGAAAAAAAAAACTTTGGGTGAAAAGAAAAGGGTATGTAAGGTTAGGTGTAGAAAGGGAGGAGAGGGGGAGTTAAATGTGGTGGAAGAGGTTGTTGTTGCAGAGGAACTTGATGATATTTGAGAAAGAATTGTTTTCGAAAAGGTCCGAGATTGAGAATAGTGAGGAGAGAAGAGATCTGGTATAGGAGACAGGTTACGAAGATATGCTTGATGGATAGATCGGTGTTACAAGTGGGGCAGAGAGAGGTAGAGGAGCCGGATAAGAGATGGGAGTGAGTGAGAGATAATAATAACTAATAGCAAATAAAGAAAAATATTTTGTAAATGTATATACACATCTTCTTGCAGGTCTTACCTGTGGATATTTTAACTTGGTTTCTACTCTGCTCAGCATGGTTAAAACAAAGGCAGCTGTTTTTCCTGTACCTGACTGAGATTGTGCAATCATGTTCTTTGGACTGAAATGACAAAAAGGTAGAATTATATTATCAACTTTTCTTAGGACATTTGTTTGTTAGCTGTAACCTTACTGACCAACAAAATTCATAAGAAGACCAAATATTATTTTCTTCTAGAACTTAAAGGTAAATGCTTAGTAAAAGAGTATCAAAGATTAATTTACCTTCCCATCAAATTTTCTTTAACAAATGAAAGATGGCCTAAAAAAGACTTTGGAATGGTATTAGCTAGCAGGTCCCTGGAAGACCCGTCCTCTTTAGAGGGATTTCATCACGTGACTCTAACTCAACTGGAAGCCATTTTGCAGGGCAGAGCTTTGCGCATTGAGTATTTCACGCATCTGATCTTCACCCAGCTCAGTCACATCACATGTAAAACAAACAGACTCTAGCACGCGCTGGTGATAAAAACACGCGCTGGGCTAGTAAAACACGTGCTGGGCATATAAACACGTGCTGGTTAAAATGAACTAACAAGATGAATTAATTTTTTAATATAAAATGTTATTTGAAAGAAAAAATTACCATCCAAGTACTTCAAGTAAATACTCTATTAGTTAGTGCAACCAACGGCACAGCAAGATTCCGGCATACTACTTACAACATGCAAACTTATGTAAGTATACAGTAGACAACAGTCTTTCCACAAAATGACAATTTTGTAAACAAAGTCATGTGACCTAATGACGTCAGCTGAAACATCCTTATAGTCCAGCTGATTTGGGCCATAATTTCATCAAATTGTTCACTTTTTATTAAAAGTGTGAAATTTGGCAGATATACCAGAGATTTATGACATGTGTGGGAATCATGCCCAAATCGGCTATATCAGATTCATGTCCCCCCAAACCCGACATGGTGATTCTCAGGTTGGCCAACATTATGAAAGAAACCCTTCCCACACATTTAAACTCCTGAACCCGGGATGACAGTGGCAGACTGGGACTGGTTTGATGTTGTTCACAAGGATCCTCATAAATCAAACATTAAAGGCCAGTTGTCGTCTCTAACGTAGTAGGTAAATGAAATTCAAATCCTGTGTTTTGATTGGTCAAAACACAATGGTACAGTGTGCACTTACATTGATAGACCAATCAGTATCATTTTGGAATTAACTGTTAATTTTAATCATGATAGATGTCCTTTAAATTAAGTTTTGTCTATAGGCGGGATTAGGGGGTAAGAGAGCATTTTCCTCCCCACTTGTTTACTTGTATGGTGATCTTTTGTATATTACTGTGATTTTATGATTTTGCCCCCACTTTATGTACGCAAATTTTATTTTGTGATTTTGCCCCATTTTCAGTGGGCAGGTGGGCAAATCCTGTCCATGGTTCTGCTGATGCATCTATTTGCCTATACGGCCGGGTTTATATAGAGAACCACATGCATTATTAAAATTTCGGCATTCACTGATAAAATGCTAAAATTAGCTCAAAGTTGACAAATTGTGAGTACGGCACGGGCCTCAATCCATTCCCCCGCCTTTCGCTGGGACCATCCCTGTGTAGCAAAAAAAATTTATTTAAAGATTTCTTGAGTAAGCAAGTAAGTAAATGTGGTAAATATGTGCTCTAAAACATCCCCCATGTGATGAATAGTAAATTAAACTGTGAAAGAGAGAAGCATATAATGTCACATTTTTTCATGGGAAAATTTTTGATACTTTTATTTAGAACCGTGAAATTTTCAAATTAATTCCAACTCTGCATACATACTTCAATATTACAAAATATGCATACTCCATCAGAATATCAAATAATTGTACATGTACCTGACTATGAGTACACAAATTTATGTACCCAAATAAAAGAATTTGAAAGAAGGAGTACAAAACACCCTTCACCATCAACCTCATCATGTTGGGAAGAAGATTGTTAATACTCACGGGTCAGCTAGCAGCAAGGGAAGCGCCGTTTCTTGGATCTTTGAGGGAGAATTAAAACCCATCCCATAGACGCCCCTCAGCAGTTCATCACTCCTGCAAGACAAGGAAAGGCAAAATGTTTGTATGAAGAAGTTTCCAGAGAATGGAGTGATGATTGATAGCTTGTCACAGAATGTCACATCACAAAATTTCAAATTTGTCACATAAATGTCTCAAATGTCACATAATTTTTTTGCACCTTTCGCTCAGAATGTCACATCAGATTTGCCTTTGTCACATTTGATGGCATAGATTCACACATCATGACCAGTTGACTAGTGATACTCATGGAAAGGATCGTGTGAGTATGTTTGTTTCATGAAAAATGGAATCCACCACTAAAATGCAACATCAAATAATAACACAGTAGGCCCTATACAATGTAAAAGAAAACTGCATGGTCATAAAAGACATGGCATAGTGCCAATGAGTGTAAGTGAAGAGGGTAATACATGTCACAAAATGTCAGACAAATTTTAATACATCTGTTTATACAAAAATGTCAAAATGTCACAGATTTTTGGACAATGAAATTTTGTCACAAAATGTCATCTTGTCATGGACGCTCCATTCTCTGAGTCTCCCAACATGACATAAAATTGATTGTCTTCTTTTTTTGAATTAATGCTGTGCATGTATGAATGCTGTGCATGCATGAATGCTGTGCATGCATGAATGCTGTGCATGTATGAATGCTGTGCATGCATGATTGCTGTGCATGTATGAATGCTGTGCATGTATGAATGCTGTACATACATGAATGCTGTGCATGCATGAATGCTGTGCATGCATGAATGCTGTGCATGCATGAATGCTGCACATGCACGAATGCTGTGCATGCATGAATGCTGTGCATGCATGAATGCTGTGCATGTATGAATGCTGTGCATGTATGAATGTTGTGCATGCATAAATGTTGTGCATGCATGAATGCTGTGCATGTATGAATGTTGTGCATGCATGAATGCTGTGCATGCATGAATGTTGTGCATGCATGAATGCTGTGCATGCATGAATGCTGTGCATGCATGAATGCTGTGCATGCATGAATGTTGTACATGCATGCATGCATGAATGTCATGCATGCATGAATGCCATGCATGCATGAATGCTGTGCATGCATGAATGCTGTACATGCATGAATGCTGTGCCTTTTGTTGCTGGAATCTCACAGATTGTTCTATGTGGGGGTCGCAGCGCAGTGCTTCTAGCTTGATTCCTCTAGAACAGGATGGAAAGTAGATGAACATCACAATTTCACACTGCTCTTTTCGAATAGTGGTCAGAGACAGAACCACGTAGGATGTTAGTCTCCTAATGTACCATCGGGACAAACGACTTAAAGTCGCCTCCAATGGACGGTGTGCACTATTCAACCATTGCTACTTCTCTCAACGGGCTGAATGAGGAGTAGGAGCTGCAGACGAAATACTTCCGCTTTCATGTTTTGGCATATGTGTCTACATGTGAAAATCAAGTTAGGCCTGACCGAGACTTGAACCCAGGACCACCAGCACCTCCATCGTGTGCTCTGCTAACTAAGCTACTGCACCTGTGGCTTATTAAATTGAGTGCTAAGAATCTAGGGGTGCTACAGATCTCACAACTACATTCCAAAATTTGACGATAAATGAAATGAATGGTAGAATCAGGGGTGTATTATTACCGCTACCAATGAATTTGGGCCGCAGACGATATGTGAAAAAGGACAAAAGAGCAAAAGTGGGTAAGAGAGCATTCCAAATACCGAATCACTTCAAGAGGTGCAGTGGTTCAGTGGCTATGGAGTCTTGGTTGTAAGCGAAAGGTCCTAGGTTCGATTGCCGTTGTGAGCGATATATATATATATATATTGTGGGCTTGAGCAAGACACTTGACTCTACATGCCCCAGTCCACTCAGCTGTAAAAGGAGTACCAGCATTGCTGGGGAGTTACCCTGCGATGGACTAACATCCCGTCCAGGGAGAGGCATTTGCTCTCATCTGCTTGCACCAAGGAACTGGGGATAAGCACTGTCCCTATGGGTCCAATGGCTTGGACGGGTTTAACTTACTAACTTCCTCGGGGGTGTTACAGATCTCACACAAATGTTGAAGGAACAAATAATAGTAGAGTCAGGGGTGTACTATTACCTGTTCCAATGATTTTGGGCAGAAGTTGTGTCAAAAAGCAGAAAGTGACAATATGGGTAAGAGAGTATTCCAAATTCCTATCCACTTTAATAAAGTCATTTTCAAGTTTAACATTCAATCTATAGATTTTTGTAGAAATGACTGAAATCAGACTAGAATTGACTTGTCTTCACATCTGACCTCTGAATTTACCCATCAGTAGAAACTTTGAATGTCGTATTTACGGTACCTTAGAAACAATTCTGAAACAAAGATTAACTTACAAATGGAGTTCCTCAAATGATTTGACTGAAAAGAGTGGTGAGTTGGGATCGTTCTGTTGGACCTCGATCTGTGATTCTTGTTTGAACTGGACTAATCTGGAGTGAAGAGCTTTGTTGAGAAGCGATGCTTCAGCTGCTGCCGTCCCTGCATCTTGCAAAGGTTCTGCATTCAAAAATACAAAAGAGAAATTTAATGTTTGTTTGTTTGACAAGGGCTTAACGGCACCACGACGATGAGAGTCAAATTGTGCCTGAGAGGTCAGATCATTCTAGAGGTAGGAAGGCAAGGAAACAGGGGGAGAATGAAGAAATTTAATGGATATGTATGTTGAACAGGCCTAATTGATCATTCATTTTTACTAGTCTCAAGACAGGTACAAAAAGTTTCTGTTTATCCACTGACCGAAAGAGCATTTACGTCTGACTTATATTTAGACTTACATTTACGTGTAGTTTTCATGTTATGAGTAATTACAGTTTGAATTTGTTTAATATATTGAAAAAATGTGATGTGTGAGCAGGAAAACAAAGTACTTTGGCCATTTTCAATCATAAGTGGACATGAGAGAAAAGTTGAAAATTAGCAAGAAGCATCCCTATTGTTTGAAACTAGAATACTTGGAACATATTATTTCGTTTCTTATCAATTTAAGTGCATTTTCCTACTTTAGACAATAAGGTTTTGATGACAGCGTAAACTTAGGATGTTAAAAAGTGCAATTAAAGCATGGATATTTGGATATTGTTTGTTAAGATACTGATGTAATTAAGCATGGATATTGGGATATTGTTTGTTAAGATACAGATGTAATTAGGAATGGATATTTGGATATTGTTTGTTAAGATACTGATGTAATTAAGCATGGATATTGGGATACAATTTGTTAAGATACTGATGTAATTAAGCATGGATATTGGGATATTGTTTAAGATACTGATGTAATTAAGCATGGATATTGGGATATTGTTTGTTAAGATACTGATGTAATTAAGCATGGATATTTGGATATTGTTTGTTAAGATACTGATGTAATTAGGCATGGATATTTGGATATTGTTTGTTAAGATACTGATGTAACTTCAGATTGTTATTTGTTGATAGAATATATCCTTCTTATCTCTGGAACTCCCCTCAAAGCATTCAGTGTTTAATTGCAATATGCTATGTTGCTGATTATACCAATTTCACAAAAACTTGCGGTGTAGGAATACAAAATAATAGATTTGCAATTGTTGTGTCACTTGCAATTGTCATGTCACTCACAATTATTATGTCATGTCACTCACAATTATAATGTTGTGTCACACACAACAAAGTTATTGAAATTATTTCTGTAAGGGCGGAACTTTTTTGATAATCAACCCAACCTTAGATGGGTTGACTGTCAAGGTACTGTATATGCCCTATTCTTGATACCTTTCTTGTACAGTTGGTTTGGCATGAATGTTATCATAATGGAACAAGGTCAGCCATGTCCAAAAATTGTTGTGTCACTCACACCCAGTTTGAAACATAAGTAAGACAACCAATAGCATATAGACATCCAACTGAGAGTGATTAATATCTGTCCCTAGTTCATCATTGTTAAAGCTGATATATGCTCATCAGTATAATGGCTTGAAGAGTTGTTAAGAATTGTTTGGGGAAAGGAAGATATACTAAAATCCAGGACTGACAACAAAAATACCTAAGAAAGGCAATACTACGTATGCGATAACTGCGCGGAATAACCTTAACATCCATACCAAGCAAAGTATTTGGAAGAGTTTTATTCATCAGAATTAGAAACGGTGTTGACAGTAAGATGAGAGATGAACAGGCTGGATTTAGAAGAGGAAGGAGTGCCACCGAGCAAATATTCATCCTGCGCAACATTGTAGAACAGGTGGCTGAATGGCAGTCAACCATATGTATTGCCTTTGTTGACTTCGAGAAGGCGTTGACTCAGTGCACAAAGAAAGCCTCTGGAAAATAATGGCAGCCTATGGTATTCTACAAAAGATAATATGTTTGATTAAAGCGTTATATGAAGACAGTGAATGTGCAGTTATAGATGGTGGTGAGGAATCTGAATGGTTTCAAGTCAAAAGTGGTATAAAGCAAGGTGAAGTAATGTCAGGGTTCCTTTTTCTGATGGTGGTAGACTGGGTAATAAGGAAAACGACTGATGATAACAGGAATGAAATTAGATGGGAAGTTCATGTCAACCCTTGAGGACTTAGATTTTGCTTATGATATCGCTCTACTTTCATCTACATATCAACACATGCAAACCAAAGTGACCAGGCTCAATCAGTATGCTGCACAAACTGGGCTAAGAATTAATAAGGATAAGACAGAGCTCATGAAAGTTAACAGCAAATGTGCAAACAAAGTTTATATCGATAGCCAACAACTAAATGAAGTAAACAAGTTGAGATACCTTGGTGCAACAGTAAGCTTACAAGGTGGTGGCGAGGAAGATTTTCAAAACAGAATCTCTAAAGCAAGAGTAGCATTTATGAAGTTAAATAAGATATGGAACTCAAGCACATTCTCAATATATACAAAATGCAACTCTTTAACTCTCTTGTTAAGTTTGTACTCTTGAATGGGTGCGAGACATGGAGAGTTAATGTAGCAGATATTAAAAAGCTGGATACATTCATGTTCAAATGTTACAGGAGAATTTTGAAGATCAGATGGCCATATGTAATATCTAACGATGAAATACTGAGAATCACTAAACATGACAAAATCAGCACTGAAGTAAAAAGAAGAAGGTGGAGGTGGATTGGTCATGTGATGCGCATGAGCACTATTAAGCACTGTGTGACAGATATGATGGAAAACCAGAGGGGAGAAGGAAAGTTGGTCGTCCTAGAATGACCTGGAGAAGGACAGTCGAGAAGGAGAGGAATGTGATGGGATGGAGCTCATGGACAGAAGCCAGACAAGTTGCAGATAACAGAGTCCAGTGGAGATAGTGCACTGCAGCCTTATGGGCCAGGAGGCCTGAAGAGACTAGGTGAGGTGAGGCAAGTTCATCATAAAATGCTATTCATGATCCATAAGTTCCTTCTGTGTAAAAAGAAATGCGCACTTACAGGTTTCCGAATGTCATGTCACTCACGTTTGAAAATGGCCTTTTGTTTTTCTCTATATTTCTTCCTTTAATTTCAGACCTTGAAAATGTTCAAAAATCTTTCTTCAGCGTAAGGTTGATTGGGTATGTCATATATCGAATTCTCTTCATTAAAATTATCTTTGCTTTTTCAAGCGGCAGAGGGTTAAAAAATGATGGGAAATAGAGACACATCACATTCCACACATCACAATAATACAAAAATTAACATGTTTCAACAAATTTTTCAAAAAGCTGTAAAAAATGACCAATTGTTAACCAATTTTGATGATTTATTTGTGTTTTTTTCATGAGTTGTAGTTAACATTGCCTCTACCTGTCCATATACATGTACCTTGAAAGAGATATGTCCAGGTATGTCTCAGAAACTTTATTTTAACAAGAAAGAGCTTTAAATCCTGGGCATGTTTGTTATTTGTTCTGTGCAATGTTTAAAGGTATATGGACGTGTAGCAGCAACTTTGGCTAAAATGCTTTAAAATCCATGAAAAATGATGAAAATAGCACAAAAATTCATCCAAATTGCTTAAAAATTGACCATTTTAGAGCATTTTGAATTTCAGGCCAAAATATGCAAATTTGTGTTCATCTTTAAGTTCCTCTTGTGATGTATGACAGGAGAAAAGTACCTATTTCCTAATTTTTTAATTGCTAGTCACACATTTGTGAAAAATGGAAAGGAATTTTAACCGAACGTTTTTAAGTGTTGACCATACCCTCAACCAAAATCTAGAAGGAAAAGACTTTGTCATCATTTTCAGGATGTGAAATTTAGTAAGGAATTATACAAAATTACATAAAGCTTTTTAGTTTGTTTGTTTGATGAGGTCTTAACGGCACCACGACAACGAAGGTCAAATTGTGCCTGAGAGGTCAGATCATTTTAGAGGTACAGTAGTAAGGAAAGAGACCAGGGGAAGAATGAGAGAAATTCAAGAACAAAAGCCAGAAAGCTGTGATCGAGAGAGGAGGTGCATGGGTAAAACTAAAAACAGAGTAGAGAGGGGGTGGAAGAGGAGGATTAAATATGGTTGTAGAGGGATGCATGCTGAAGGAAGGAGACTATTTTATCTGGAGGATTTTTTTGGAAGAACTCAGCAATTGAGTTGTGGGGAGCGAGAGAAGCTCTGGGAAGGTTGTACAGGGGGCAAGCAAGGAGAACGTGTTGGATTGTAAGGATGCAGTGGCAATTGTTACAGAGGGGTTGGGGGAACCAATAAGGAGGTGGGAGGAGTGAGGTGGGTGTGACCAATTCTAAGACGGGTAATATGAACGTTGTCGATCACGAGAAAGGTTGTTGATGGTGGATTTGATCAGGATTGTGGGCTGGATAACATGGAGTTTGTTATCAATTTGGAAGTTCCATAAGGTTTGCCAGCGGTCACGAACAAGAGAAGCGATAAGCGGTTTGATGTCAGAGAGGGTTTTGGGAAAAGGGGAAGGGAGGAGGTTAAGGGCAAGCTTAGCGGCTGTATCAGCCCTGTCATTGCCAGGGATGCCAACATGGCTGGGTATCCAGAAGAAAAGAACACTTTTCCTGCAGAGGGTGGGAGAAAAGAGTTTCCGGAGGAGGAGGTGGCAGGTGAGGTTATCCCATTTAAAATTGAGTAATGAAGTAAGAACAGCATTTGAGTCAGAGAAAATGGCAAAGTGACTAAGAGGAGAGTACTCAATAAAGTTGAGGGCGAGGAGAATGGCCTTAGCCTCGGCTGAAAAGATGGATGAGTGGTCAGGAAGTCTGCTACTGAGGGTGATGTCTTGGATGATGGCAGCAGCAGCTGTCTTGTTGCCTTCCTTGGAGCCATCAGTATAGATGGAGGTGTAATTTGAGAGTTGGTCTTTGATTTGGTTGTGGAGATTGATGAAGAGATTAGGGTGAGTTTGAGATTTGTTATAAGTGGAGAGGTCTAGGTGGACAGAAGGACGGGGGGTGGCCCAAGGCGGAAAAGTGGGCCAGGAATAGGTGCCGAGAGTGGCGGGGTTGATGCCAAGTTGAAAGAGGTCTGATTTAATGCGTAAGCTGAAGGGGGCGATAGGGTTTTAGTCCTATCAAAGAGGGAGGAGAAATTGGGGTACCTAATGAGGTTGTAAACAGGGTTCTGGGTGTTGGTGAGGACTCTAAAAGCATAGGAGAGGCTAAGCTTTTTACATCTAAGTAGAAAGGGGGTTCGTTGGCTTCAACATGAAGGCTAGTGATTGGGGAGGTCCTGTAGGCTCATAGACAAAGCCTGAGGGCTTCATTTTGGATGGTGTTAATGTGGTTGAGGTATGATTTGTGAGCGACACAGTAAACAATATTGCCATAGTCAAGCTTGGCACGAATGGTGAGCCTGAAAATTTTGAGGAGAGCATATGTTCGCTCCCCAAGTAGTGTTGGAGAGCAGTCGGAGGAGGTTGAGGGAGCTATTGCATTTTAGTTTCAGGTTGGTGATGTGTGGCTTGTAGGTGAGCTTGGGGTCTAGAGTTAGACCAAGGAACTTTGTGTTTTCAACTTTAGGGATGCGATTCCCATTGAGCACAAAGTTCGGGTTGGGGTGGAGGTTGTTGAAATGACAAAAGTGCATGCAGACTGTCTTTTCTTTGGAGAATCTAAAACCGTTATTGTTGCTCCAGACTTGCAGCTGATTGAGGCTGGTTTGAAGCCTATTTTCAACAATAGGAAAGCTAGGGAGGAGTAGAAGATGGTGAAGTCATCCACGAGAGGGTACGTTTGATGCTGGGGCCAAGGTCATTCCCGATGTCATTAATGCTCAGGTTGAAGAGAGTGGGGAGAGGATGCTGCCTTGGGGACGCCCTCTTCTTGGGGGGGTACGGCTTGGAGAGGGTGTGGCCAATCTGAACTTGGAACTGCCTGGGTGAGAGGAAGTTTTGAATAAAGATGGGGAGGTGGCCTCTGAGGCCAATGGTGTGAAGTTTCCGGGTAATGCCGTATTTCCAAGTAGTGTCGAAAGCTTTCTCGAGGTCAAAAAATATGGCAATGAGGTGTTCCTTTTTGCAAAGGATTCCCGGATAGCGGTGTCGAGCGTAATTAACTGGTCTAGGGTATTGCGACGTTTTGAAGCCGCTTTGGTGAGGAGAGAGGATTCTGTTGGTCTCGAGGAACCAGTTTAGTCTCTGATTAATGATCTTTTCCATAATTTTACAGAGACAGCAAGTAAGGGCGATGGGTCGGTAGCTGGTGGGGTCGGTGCTATCCTTCCCGGTTTAAGGAGGGGATGACAATAGCTGTCCTCTAGATAGGGGAAAGGAGTGTGAGGACCAAATGTGGTTGAAGATGGTGAGTAGGGTAGTGGTGGCTTTGATGGGGAGGTGTTTCAGAAACTGATAGGGGATGTTATCTGGGCCCTTGGAGGTGCAGCCAGCGTCGCTGATGGCTTGGTTTAATTCAGAAAGGGTGAGAGGGGTGTTGTAGCTTTCGGAGTTGTCAGAGGGAAAAGTGATTCTCCGGGCTTCATCGCAAGCTTTTTGATTTTGAAAGCATTGGAGTAGTTGGTCGAGGCCGAGATGTTGCTGAAAGAGGCGGCGAGGTGGTCAACGATGTCTTTTTGCGGTGAGAAGGTCTCCATTCCAAGAGAGATGGGAGATGGAAGATTTGCCTACTCTGCCGTGGAAGCTGTTAACCATTCTCCAAATCTTCTTAGTGGGGGTGTTGGTGGTGAGAGAAGAGATAAAGTTGTTCCAAGTGTTGGTTTTACTGTCCTTGATAGTGCGTCTGGCCTTGGCACGGCTGATGCGAAAGAGGTTAAGGTTATGGGTGGTCGGGTTAGTTTTAAAGTTCCTGAGGGCTCTTTTCCTGTTCTTGATGGCGGTTTTGCAGTCATCTGAGAACCAAGGGTTGGGGGGATGATTTAGGGGTTTGGAGGTTTTGGGAATTGAGCAGGTGGCGATGTTGATAAGGATATTACCGAAGTTAGACATGGGATCCTCATCCTCGAGAAGATGGGGGGAGAGGTGTGAGTCACAGAGGGTTTCAAAAAGGGACCAGTCAGCCTTGTCGAGGTTCCAGTTGGGGGTGTGCTCAGTGGGGATTTGAAGATTGGAGTGTATAAGAAGAGGGTAATGATCACTACCACAGAGGTCAGCAGTGACTCTCCAACTAAAGTCAGGGAGGAGGTTAGGGGAACAGATAGACAGGTCAATACAGGTGAGAGAGCCTGTGGCAGGATGAAGATAGGTCGGGGAGTTAGTGTTCAGTAAGGACAGGCTGTGCTGACGGAGAGCGTTTTCGATGAACTTGCCTCTAGGGGTGGTGGTATTAGAGCCCCACAGAGGGTTGTGAGCGTTGAAGTCACCAAGAAGGATGAAGGGGGTGGGAAGCTGAGAGATGAGGTTGTTAAGGCTGGTTGGTTGAATGTTGGTGTTGGGAGGGAGATAGATATTGCAGAGAGTGAAAGTTTTGTGGAGGGAGATAGAAATACAGATGGCCTGAAGGTCGGTGTGCACACGAACAGGGCTGTGTGGGATATCGTGTCTAACGAGAATGGAGACGCCACCACAGGCCCTGTCAGCATCCAGAGCTTTTTAGCTTTCCGCCTGGTCATACTGTACATCACAAATTTAACATAGTTATGCATTCACTGCAAAACGCTAAAACTTTAATCAGTTATAATTCAAAAACTATACGTCCTACTATTAAAACATGATTTAAAGACTGTTGCATTTAGAATGTAATTCTCTTTCTCGTGGGCTAGAAATCTCAAGGCATCCAAAGACCTTTAATTGCATCAAAAAGCACAGCCAATTAAGTAACAGGGAAGATGGAGGATGAAGGTCATGCTGTTGCCATGCTTACGGAAGAACTACAGATTGATCAAAGGGTTAACGTCCTCAGAAGGTTCAAGGAAGACAAAAAAAGCTGCTTATCACCACAAACGTTTTGGCAAGAGGTAGGAGATTTATTCTTAGCTCTGAAATTTTGATAAAAGTTGAAAAAGCTTAATGGTCAGAACTGTTTGTCTTGTTTGATAGAAAAGAAACCAACAAACATAAGTAACCACATGAATTATCTGGTTTAGTTCAAGAGATATTTATACTTCCACTAACGAAGTTGAACAGAGATTATCTTTTTGTCCGTGGTTTTAAAGACTGTTGTGTATAGAATTTAATGCTCTTTCCCGTGGGATGGAAATCTCTAGGCGTCCATAAACCTTTAAATCCTGGGCATGTTTTGTTATTTATTCTGTGAATTTTTTTTTTTTTTGGAGTTGGGAATTTTATTCACACTATTATGTAAGCCTACATGTTTGTTTATATCAATGATGTCGGCCTTGCCTAACTTCCAGTTTGAAGGTCTGTTGTGTTAGAATTAGAACCTTAGTGACATTGTCATAGAAAGAATTAGGTGTAACGTCACAATACCGGTGTCACAACATTTGAGTCATTGCCACAACAAAGTCGCCCAACCCTATTTTATCCTGCTCTTTGATATGGGCTGAAGATAACTAACCACTGTAATAAGCAAAGCTGGAATTAATCATAAAATTTCCTACAGTTTGAAATGAAGGTGTCGAAAATCTTCGCATAAATATTTGTGACAGCCTCTTTCACAATTCAATGTACTGTTTATCACACAGTAACATGGGAGATATAGTTAGAGCACATGTACTATTGCTTACTCAGGATATCCGTTTTTTTTATAAAAAAATTATTTCCGTGGAGTCCCGTTTTATAATTCCGCCAAAACTGTAGATTTATTTCAGGTCTGCATTACATTACACTAACAGGCATGGGTAGGGGGGGAAAATCGAAAGTAGGGGTGGGGGGAAAAACCACAAAATCATGCTAAGATGCAAAACAATCACCATACAAAAGATACAAATTCGAGTAAAAAATGGGGGAGGTGCCCCTTTTCAAATCCTGCCTATAGTTTCACTCATCTTTTAACCTAACCTGTATTGCTGGCATCTACTTTACTGGTGTCGCCTTTACCAGCATCGCCTTTCCCAGCATCTACTTTACCAGCATCTTCTTGCCTGCTCTCTTGCACTGCTTCTTTTACAACTGGTTTAATCGAAAGATCTTTCACCTTCAAGAAAGACAAATATAAACAATATAGGGTCACTCACTAATAGTGTTAGTATGGATAATAACAATGAAGGAATATTCCCATGGAATTTCATCTGATAGAGAAATTTTTAAGAAACAGATTGGTAAAAAAAAATATGTTGATATCTCATTCCTAAAAAGTTATTGAATCTTTATAATTTGTATAATAATTTGTTCTTACCTGCACAAAAATTACTTTTGTATTAAGTCTTAAGTCATCATTATAATAGCGCTTCCTGTTCTACCATTATCTATTTCTTTGAAAATTAATCGCTAATAATTATAATTCAAATGTAAGTTATACAAACAAATTGGAAAATATTATCATTAATTTTATTCTACACTATTCTTTATAATTTTTGAAGAAAAACTGTTCCGTATCATATAGAAAATATCAAATTAAGTTTCAAAGATATGCATGAAGAATAGTACAGAAGTGCTGTAGTGACATCATAATGATGACTTACAGTAGACCCAGACCAACAATCCCTTTCACAGTCAATAATTTCTTGTAGAAATCAGATATTAACTTGTTTTATTTCTTTTTTTCACAAATCTGTTTCTTTTATTGTCCTTTATCAAATATATTAAAGTGTAATTCAATGGGAATATTCCTTCCAGTCATCATATGGGACATCTACTATGATAGTAACTTAAGAACACTGCTCATCACAAACATCGTTTTTACTATAATAAGCATATTAGATTTTATCAAGGTGAAGATTAAAGAAAGGGAAAAAAAAAAAAATTACTCAGTTACATTTTCTTTTAAATTTTCATTTCCTTGTATTACATCACAAACGTGACTTTAATAATGCCCTATGACTTCTTAACATACTGTATGTTCAAATTGTTGGTCACAAGTCAAAATCGAGATATTTTTTATAGAAATATATAGTACTGTCCTATAATATGTTGATTATCGCGATATCGCAATATCTGTTTTCGCACGACATGAAATATGCCTCTCAACATATATCGCGATACCAAAAACTAATATAGAACTAAGAAATTTTCATGCAACAAAGGTCACCTACTTCCTACATTACGGTACTAACGTTACGGACTGGTAAATTTAAAGCAACACTAGACCAAAAAGTGGGAGCGTATTTTTAGGTCTTCCAAAAAATTAAATGCTTATCTGGCATGCAACGGTATTACAATTTTCTGGTTAATATGAATATTCAAGTGACCTTAGCCCTCACGTCGTCTGTGGGCTATGGAGGCATGAAGTTTATCGATCTGTTGTGGATGAAATATTTGTGAAAATCACAAAAACAAGCGCCCTCACTTTTAGGTCTAGTGCTTCTTTAAAAGTCAAGTTTAGGCCATGAATCAACTTTAAAAACATGCAAAAATATCGTGAAACATAAAAAAAACTTATGAAATGCGTGATGAAATCTAGAACGTAATAGTCATGCAATCATGTCGTCTGCTAGATGGAAATCATATTTTCTTGCGTTTATCAATGCATTAATGAATACATAAAAGAAGTACTGATATTAACAATGTGTCGCGAGTCAGTTTTCTTGAAAATATCGCGGTATACCAATATATCGTGATATTTTCCTCCACAATAATCAATGCGTAATACAGACATATTGTGACAGCACTAGAAATAAACTCTATGGAGCGCAGCTTTTAAATTCAAATTACCAAGAAGGTGATTTTTTTTATAAAATCCCCAACGAATGTAATGATGAATGGCCAATCAACATAGAAATAGTATTATACCCTATAATCTACTTGATTTACATGTACTACTGAATTAATTCCTACATTAGACTGTCAGGCTGTAGCCTATGCCTACAGTATACTGGAAAGTTGAGTACAGTTTGCTCACAGATCTGTTGTGTATGCAAATATATGGCAATCGGTTTTGCATATGGTGCATTAGAAAACTGCAGCAAAAAGTTGATAATCTGACGTGGCATGTGACACTTAGTTTGCCATAACCTTCTCTATACTCTGGCGTGGCATATGATTGATAATATTTTAAAAGTAGCAATGGCAATTAAAGGATTAGTTTAGTGGTCAAGCATGTTCATTTTATGAAAGAGGACTTCAAAAGAAACAAAATGGTGAAGGAAGCATTCAAAAATCTTATTCCGTTAAGGAGGTATTCAACTTTAAAGTTTGGTATAATTTATGTAGAAACGACTGAAATCAGACTAGTTATAATGTCACAGCCTCAGATTCCTCAAGGTCTTTATGTATTTTAAAACAGTTTATTTCATTTGTTTCACTATTGAAATTATTCATGATGAACTTCCAAAGCTATTAAAAAATGGCCTTCCAACCCCTTCTTTTGAAACTACAATTAAAAATGAACACCCCTCAAATCCACTGAAGTTTTAGTTGCAAATAATCTGCATGAATAGGCCTCAGTCAGTGCAATCTCATCCTCACTTTGCTTGAGTGCACTTTTTACACAAAAGCTCCAAGTATGCAGCAGGATAAGTTGATAAGTGGTCAATTTACATAACACTGTGGCTTTGTGTATGACCTGTCACTGTAGCAGTTGTGGTTTTGTATTGCTGATTTAAGAAAAGGATATCATATATCAGGGTTACAAATATAATCTCCTGATCAGAATGTAGTAAACAGTCGGGACTTGTGGGGTAAAAGCAACAGCATGATAAATTGTAATGTTATCCTTAAACTTTTTTAGGAGGTATATTATAAATACCCTTCTTAGATTCAGTTTTATTACTTTTATGACATATCCCATGGTCTTTAAACCACAGAATCGCAGGAACAAAATATGATAGAATACATAAAGACTGTAGGTTATCTGAGGCTATGACATCACAACTAGTCTGATTTCAGTCGTTTCTACACAAATGACACCAAACTTTAAACTTAAATATCTCTTTAACAGAATAAGATATTAAATGCTTTCTTCACCATCTTTGTTTCTTTTGAAGTCTTCTTTCATTTTAATATATATATATATATATATATATATATATATATATATATATATATATATATATATATATATATATATATATATATAATATAGTATATTATTAGTCTTATTTTCTAGACTTGCTTGACCCCTGAACTAATCCTTTAAAAATTCAATATCTTTCATATTTCAGCTACAATGTACGTCTATTGCATTTGATCACATTATGATGCACAAGCTGCTAGCAATAAGCTACCCACATTTGTAACTTTTGGCATGCCAGTTGCATGAATGAAATGTTAAAATTCTCAGTGGTAAACATTTTTGATAGAAAACTTAACTGTTGGGTTTCAGATTCCTACTGAAGTCAAAACGTTGAAACCCCCTGGCATGTATCAACCATCAATTCTACTTTAAAATTGGGCTTCATACGACCATTTGAGATTGTAGTACGCCCTGCACTTGTTGCATTTGACCCCCAATTATGCAAAATTCTGGCATTGAAGTGCTGCTTCTTCATGATGCCATTACAACATTTCTTTGATTTGCAACAAATTGTAGGGCATTTAATCTGTCATAGGAGTAGAAAATTCATCGTTTGTACATCTTATCGGAAAAAAATAACAAATACTGTGGCTTATAATTATAAACGAAGAAGGGAACCAGTGTGAGTTGAGTAAAAAAATGTAGGTTAATCAAGATAATAAGAATAAGATTCGCGAGTAGTCAAAAAAAAAGGAATTTTCATATACGGTTAGAAAGTCGAGATAGGATATGACCTACCTTGTTATATATATGTGATAATAATTACGTTTAAGTATATAGCCTATATAGGTTGCCATAACGCTATGAACATCTGTGGGCTGTACTACTCACCTAAGCCTGGCGCAAACGTAAGCCTAACGTTAAAATGCACTAAGGCCTACTGTAGTACTGGCCTAGCGTTCGTTAACGTTATCATCACAAGTAGGCCTAGATAAACTTCAAGAGAAAGAAAAAGGAATAATTCAGCAAACCTTTTCTGTGACTGCAAGTGACTGACTCTTTTCTTGTTCCTCAAATTCCTTGTCCCAATCAGCATTTGCCATTTTCAACTGCTTAGAATTTGATTTTCAGGCGGTTTAACAGTCAGAGAAAAGACAAGCAAAGCACGAAGCATAAGGTAGCTTACAACTAATTATTGTTCCCATTGAAACGTACCGCGCCGTACCAGTGATTATGGGTGCTTCCACACTTTAAGACAAAGTTCAAGTTTCCCGAAATGAGCCCCATAATTCCTCGAATTCAAGATAACTTATCAAATGAAAAGCTAAATACTAAGAAGGAAAAAAAAGGAAGAAGCGTACTAGGTATTCAACCAAAACTGATTAAAATGTAAAAAAGTCCCCTTATTTTCCTGATAAAGTGACCTCTGTAAAAATCTATATAGAATAGCATAGCAAGGTTTAACGTATCGAAAGCATACAGTGCTGGACATTATATCAAGACGGCCACGGCCTTTGATAACCAGTTGTGAACTCACTGGCCTGCAGACCCACCGGGAGTCCGCAAGGGACTCAATGGGAATAGCTATAATCTTACGCTTACTGGAAAAATCTCTACTGGGTGGGATAGGGGAATCGAAAAATCTTGGAACTTTTTACCCAGATTGTTGAGGAGGGGGCTGACCTTTCCTTATGATTTTCTAAAGAGTTTGAAATTAGGGGAATTTTTTTTTGGAGAATTGAATAACAAGTTCAATTTCTATTTCAGGAATTTTCTATTTCAGGAAATTAACTGATTCTTAAAAAAATTGATCTAATTTTCCTCAAAATTGGCTGAAATAATTGTAACAATAAACATTTTTTTCAGTTAATTACCAATAAGATTTAGATGAAATAATTGCTCAATAATATAAAACATGGCTGGGTAAAGGAGGTTACATTTGAGTTATTCGGATTGTTCAAGGAATATTCCTGTGAAGTTTAATTATATATGAAAAAGGACGAAACAAACTAAAGAAACAATTTGGTGTCAAAATCATGTCTTGATATCTTTTCCGTTTAGGGAGTTATTGCATTTCAAATACTGTGTGCAAGTGTGTTAAGAAATGACCTCACAGTGCTGTACAGTGTGATGTCATACAGGCAAATCCAATTTTTGTTTTATTTTTTTGAAAATTAATTGCCTGTTCCTAATTATTGAAAGCGGTTTTTGTTTATTTATTGAAATGGGGTATAGCATAGACTTTATAAGAACTTGATTTGCCCATCTGCTCATGACCCTTACACTCGTAACAGGAACTGCTTGTAACAACACATTTTCCACTTTTAACACAATCAGGCAATATGTAAAACACAAGAACTCCCAAACTACAACTCGTTACCCAAAACTCATTATCCTAGAGTTAATACATGGAAAGAGTCATTCAGATGGATCCACATCCTTCCTGACCATAGTTTTCTATCCTAAAAAAGTTCTCGGGAATTTCTTAAGCGCATATGTACGTCATACACATGAGCTGCTAAAAATACGGTGAATATATAAAACAAAACGGCATTGAATAATAAGTGTATATATATAAAATATAAAAATTATAAAGTTAAAATAAGTTTTTTTTGATTTCTTTTAAATACAATAAACTTAATAAAAGTCAAAACGTTAGAAATAATAATAAAATTTAATTATTTGTTTTGTTTATTTAGGTAATCAATTTTAATATACTTTTCAAATTTTTAAAAATTTGATTCTAATTTAAATTAGGTCTTAAAATATAACCACGCCTTTTATGCACCCTTTACAGGGAAAGACTTTCTTAAAATAAATAAAGAAATGGTGCAAATTTTATAAGAAGATTAATTACCTAAACCTTTTACCGCATGGAAAATGGGAAATTGAAATTTATTTTTGATAACCAACTTTTGAAAAATTAAAGTCAGTAAAACTATTTGAAGGCTCATCTGTGCTTAAGTATTTTCAAAGAAAGGCGGAGTTATTATTTGTTTGAGTTAGACTTAAACTAAACATAATAAGAAAAGACATGTTTTTTAAAACTTTAAATTACGGTGAAGGTAAGTATTTACTTTTTAGCTAAATGGGATAAAAAGATAAACAAGTATGAATACATAAACAAGGATAAAGAAAAAACAAGTTTTACAAGTCCTTTGATAAAAGGCGGAGCTTAGTATTTGTTTTAATTAAGCAAATAAAAGACCAGAAAAGGCGTTATAACGCCTTTATTCATACATAATATGCCTGTTAGTTTGCCGCTACGTTTAATTACCATGCAAAGAAAGGCATATAAAGTAATTAACATAAATTACAAAAAATGGCAACGAAATTGGTTAGAATGTTCAAAATTTGTTATACAGATTGCGTTGACCATTTGTGTATTTAATATTTGTCATGATATGAGTACCGTGGCTCTAAAAAGACATTTCGAGGTTTTAAGTTTTTGTATCGATATTTTGACTTTATTTCGATTCAAGATTTGGGGAGTTCTTTTGGCGATTTCAACTTTTCGTTTTGAGTTATAAACTTTTGTCGTTTCGAGATTTAGACTTTTCTTTTTGAGTTTTTAAGAGTTCGATTTTTTACTTTTCGAGATTTTAACTTTTCGTTTTGAGTTTTGGACTTTATCGTTTTAAATTGGACTTGTCGTTTTGAGTTTTCAAGATTTCGACTTTTCTTTTCAAGTTTTGACTTTTTAAAATTTCTTCAAATCGTATCAAGCTACAAACGCTTTGCAACACCAAAAAATCGAAATTTTGAAACGAAAAATTCAAAATCTTGAAATATGAAATGTCCCTTCAGAAGCCACGGTACATCAGTAAATGCAATTTTTTTACCCCCACGTTTCTTGTTTTTACCCACCTTTCCGGTTTGCCCACACCTTCCTTGTTTTGTCGCCACCTTCCTTGTTTCTCCCTCCACCAACCTGTGCTCAATTACCTGATTATCATAATTTTAATTGCTTTCTGGTGGGATCATCATAGTTTTATTTGTTCGTATTGCTAAGTGCGTGTGTAATAATAATACTTGGGCCGCGAAAAATTGGAGGATAAGAGTTTTGATCAAAAAGAGATGTTGTGGTATTTTTGATCAAATTATGAAATTTAAATGAAAAAGTGAAAAAGTGTCTTCTTTATTTTAACAAAATTGAAGAAACTTAATCAAATTCTCACTTTATGAAAATTAATTGAATAGATATTTTTTTTTGTATAACGATGTATCCATTTTAAGTATTATTGTGTGGTTAAAAAAAAAAAAATATCTCTCTAAGCTTTGTATCTATTTTGAAATTGATGCTTAGAATCTAAACACGCCTACTTATGCAACCTACAAATGAATATTCTCTTGAGGTGAATAGAAATAGAGAAAAGAAGATAATTCCATGTAAAAAACCTTAACATTTTTATCGAAAGGAAAAGAAGAGAAAATAAAAAAAAACTGTTTTCTTTGCTATCGGATAACCAATTTTCGGAAAAATTAAGTAAGTGAACTATTTAAAGGGCGCGTCTAATCAGCTTTTTTTCTGGCTTTTGAAGAAAGGCGGAGTAAACTATTTGAATGAATTAAATTAAAAGAGATGAAGAAAGGCCCATTTTCTTACAGCCTTGAATAAGAGTGGATTTAACAGTGGTATGGGATGATATTTGACATCTGGAGAGCGGAGATTATATATGTTTTTTTGTTTTTTTAATTTGTGAACAATTTAAAGGGCGCGTCCATATCAAACTATTCTTCAGGACTTGGAAGAAAGGCGGGTTTACTGTTTGATTGAATTAAGTTCAAAGAAGCGGGAGGTTCCTGATTAAGAGTCGAGTTTAAAACGGTGTAGGAAGATAATTGAAATTAGGGGAGATCATAATGTTGCCCTAACAAACCTTTAAACGTGTATGTGAGTCTTTTATATCAAGAAACTATTAGGTCGTGGTGATACGACCCACAAGCCGACAAGCCGATCTCGATTTTCCACATCTATGAACAGGGGGCTAGGGAGACCACGACCCCTGTACAATTAATGCGCCACTGACCCTTCCCAGCCCCTGGGACACATTTCATTAACGCAAGTACAAAATTAACATGATTTGAAGACACTGTGATGGATGGAGAAATCATTGAAATGAAATAATTGCTAAAGTTTAGATAAAACATGGTTTGTTAAAGGAGGTTACATTTTAGTTATTCGGATTATTGAAATAATATTCCGGTAAATTTTCATTTATATATGAAAAAGGACGAAACAAACTAAAGAAACAATTTGGTGTAAAAATCATGTTGACATCTTTTCCGTTTAGGGGTTATTGCATTTCAAAGAGTGTGCGAGTGTGTTAAGAAATGACCTCACAGTGTGATGTCATAAAGGCAGATCCAAGACATTTGTTGTTCTATTTCTTCGAAGTTAAGTGCGTGTTCCTAATTATTGAAAGCATTTTGGGTATAACATACACATTGTAATAACTTGATTTGCCCATCTGGCCATGAGCCTTACACTCATAAGTAAAAGAAAAACTTATTTTTTGAAACACATAAATAAGAAAGAAGCGTCTTGAAACTACCTTAATGACATCACTTTTTTACACTGCGAAGTCACCTTTTTTTCTAACAGAATCAAGCAATTGTTTAAATGCATTAAAACGTAAAACGTTATCACCTTAACTGTTTATTAAACGAACCTATTACTAAAATAGTGCCACGGAAGAGCCACTCATTTTCCTCGGTCCTTATTAGTCCTACAATTTTCCACAACACTATTTACGCATTAGAACGTGAAGCGTGCGTGTTACATAACATTTACGCTGCCAAAAACTTTTCTTTATATATATAATAAGCGTATACAAAATTATGGAACAAAAGTATATATATAAAATACATAACTTATAAAAGTAAAAATGTTTTTTTTTATTTCAATAAAGTGAGACAATCTTGATAAATTTTCATTTTTTGAGAAATAATTAATTGACTACATATTTTTTGTATAGATATTTATCAATTTTAAATATTATTTTATGTTGTTTTCAAATTTTGAATCTTTCTTTAAAATTAATGCTTAAAATCTAGACACGCCTACGTTGGCAACATTGCAAGAGAAAACTTTTTTGAAATAAATAAAGAAATGGTGAGAACTTAAAAAACGTAATTAACTATACTTTTTACCAAATGGAAGAATGGAAAATGAAAAGCTTAAAGCCAATTTTCTGAAAATTACACTTAGTAAACTATTTGAAGGGCGCGTCTAATTTAATTACTATCCAAGATCTTTAAAGAAAGGCGGAGTTTATTGATTCTTTTATTCAATTGGATTAGACAAAACCTAAACACAACCAGGGAAGGTGTGGTTTTTAAAAGTCTTTGAATAAGAATGAGGCATATATTTGTTTCATTCAAATTACACGGAATGAAAGGATACACCTTTTTTTTATACTTTTTTTTTTTATTTTACAAAGCTTTTGATGAAAGGCGGAGTTTATTATTTGTTTTATTTAGGCTAAAAAACACCAGGGAAGCCTTTATTCATTCCTGTTATTTTGCCGCAACAATAAAGTACAATGCAAAGAGCGTGAGACACGTAAGGAAAATAATGTAAATTACAAGAAATGGCAACGGAATTGGTTAGAAGGTTAAACAATTTGTTCTCCAGATTGGGCTGTTTATTTGCGAGTAAGATGTGTGATGACACTCCTACCGTGGCTCTAAAAGGACATTTCAAGATTTCAAGTTTTTGTCTTTTAGTTTCGAGATTTCGACTTTATTTCGTTTCGAAATTTAAAGTTTTCGAGAGTTCGACTTTTTTCTTCAACGTTTGGTTTTGAATTTTCGACTTTTGTCTTTTCGAGATTTGGAGTTTTTGCAGTGCCTCTTTTTAAGATATTTTCGACTGGGTGCACTTGGGCAGTGGGGACCCACTCGTCAACATGCAAAGACATTGTCCTGCCATGTATAGGTATGTAGCTGGTTGACAACGAGAAACAATGCCGTCTGCTACACAAAATTTATCGCCATTAAAAATCTAAACGAGAGATTGCATTGGGGAAAATTGAATCGCCTGTAATTAAAGTCTCAGTAACAACAATGAGTTTATTGAATCGTCACTGCGCCCTCTAATTGATTCAAGTGTAAAAAAAAAAGGGGGGAGGGGGGACTACCCAATGCCCTCAAAATCAGTTTTCGAGATTTATAGAATCTCGAAATGTCTCTTCAGAGCCACGGTGTATTAGTAAATGCAATGACAGCCGTAACTTATTTAGAATAACGGCTTTTTCGGTCGTGGCACTCACTAGTATTCTAAACCCTATGCTAAAAATCCGCCATCTTTTATTTGAGAATTATATTTTAAAATGTATTAAATGAAGAGAAAATGGACTTCAAATTAAGTGTTATGTATTGAAGGTTGTATTTTAATAATTACTTTACTATAATCAATTTCAAATAGAGATAATAAAGGAAAATAATATCATTTGAAATTTGATTCGAACGAGGCTAAAGTGGTACCTCCATGGTAGAAGGGACTCGTTATCCTCTTCGGACATATGTATTGCCAAAAATGGTATGAAACCAATCCTTTCAAGTAAAAGAAGTTATTCACAAGATGCTATTCAAGTACTCTCAGAAGTAGCATGTTTACTATAAAGATAAATTTCAGCTTCTAACACCTCACCCGGTTTCTAATTGATGGCCTCATCAATTAAACTGGAAACCCAAATAGCTACATATACCAGCAAATAAGCTTACACATCTAACCTAGACATGTACTACAACATATGAACAAAAACCAACATCTCCCAAGCAAAACTAAATTCATAGCATGTGCAGAATAGAAGCATCCATAGAGTAAACATAGATCCTCACAACTAGTGTTTTCTTTAGCAATTTCTAGGTTGCCAAAACCAAGCCATTTTTAATCAGACCTATGACTGGTACCATTCTCTACTACATTCAATGATAAAAAAAAACCTAAAATCAATATGTTCTACTCTCATCACATTTAACATACTATGTTCTAAACAAGCATCACATTGTCTTGCAAATGTATTTTAAAACAAACTTGTAAAACCACAAAGAATGCCAGCCTGCATTATTCTTTTGGTGAACTGACAGTCAAAGCTAAGCCTAACCATAGGCTCTCTGAAATTGTAATGATCACATTGAATTTACTTCTTGACGAGAGCTAACCGTGCCAATACAATTATGCCGAAACTAACAACCCATACCTGTTCCTTTCCTATCGGACCCTAAAAGTGCCACTAAGCATTGTGGAGAAACTCCTTCAAGTATCATAATAAATTTCAACTAACAAATAAACACCATTCAAAAACAAGACACATCTGCCATAGCTTGTAAACATAATCTACATACATAAGTATTTAGATTTCACTTGTCTTAGGCATCTATACAAATGCCTAATACTTGCTTTGCACATTACTCATTTTCATTCAGAAAATGACTACTACATGATAATACAACAAACAAACGTATTTCACATACAACTAACTATTCAGTATATTATATATTTACACAGTTATACGTCTATAACTTTTTCATCAGGTTGCTTAGTAAATGATCTAAATAATATATTTAAACCAATTGGTAGAAAGAGAAGCAGAAGGAACAGCCGGTTCTTCCTATGAGACTACAATTTGTGTCTCCAAACCTTACTGGGGGCTTTTCCTTTTTGGAACGAGTTTAGCGTCTTGACCCACCTACTTCAGAATGGATAGTCTGTGGTTGCCGACGGAGGGATAGAAGATCAAATGAGACCGCAGGTTGGGGTACTGGATGCGCCTTGACTGGGGGAGCATTTACATGAATAGGAATATGTTCAGAAAATCGTACAACAGGAATGAAATTTTGCAATGGTTGAGTTTCACTTCCTCAACAGAAGCATCAGCTTTTTCAGAGTTTTCATCATTAAATTGAGGCGAAACGTGCATGGAATCATTTCAATTCAATGAAGAAGTTTGATCAGTTTATCTCCCCTTTTTTGTCTGACTTCATATACTGGAAGATCTCGATTTGGTTGAGATAATACAATATATGGTATACTCTCCCAGTTATCTTCTATTTTAAGTCTACCCTTAAAATTTCTTTTACGAACAAGCACTCGGTCACCTGGTCTCAATGGAAGCTCTTTTGATTTGCAATAATAAGCAACTTTTTGTGTACGCGCAGCCTTATCCAGCGCTGTGCAAACCTTAGCAAATCGTTCCCAGTGTTTCTGTACCCAGTCAATGAAATTGTTCTGAGTTTGGTTCGTCAGTATGAAGTAATAAGTCAATAGGTAACCTATCATGTCTACTAAACATGAGATAGAATGGAGAATACCATGTTGACGAGTGGGGAGTATTATTGTACATATTTACCAACTCAGGCAAATAATAAGGCCAAATGTACTTCTTATTTTCAGGAAGGGTACCTATCAGATTAAAAATGAGTCCTATTGAACATCTCACACTGATCATTACCTGAGAGATGGTATGGTGTAGTGTGACTCTTATCTATACCATACAATCTGCACAATTCAGCAATGATTGCTGACTTAAAATTAGTAACTTGGTCTGAATGCAATCGAGTTGGACAGCCATAAGGCTGAAAGAAATGCCGCCAGAGAGCCTTGGCAGTTGTTTCTACAGTCTGATTCCTAGTTGGCACTGCAAAAGTAAACTTGGTAAAGTGATCACCAAAACATTCTCAAAATTGTCTACAAACTTATATAATTTCAAGTAATTAACAGCAACTAATTCTAGTAGGGCCTTCACCTGATTCTTTACCAGAGGGGCCCTAGTTTAAACAACAGAAGTCTTACGCAGACAACAGCGCTTGCACTGTTTACACCAATTCTCAACATCATAATTCATCTGTGACCAATAATACCTTTGACGTGTTAAACCAAGAGTGCGATCTACACTGAAATGTCCTGCATCATCATGAAGCGACTTCAAAATTGTATTCTTCAAAACTTCAGAAGGAACTAGTTGAAAAACATCTGATACACCTTTTGTGTTAGGAACTTTTCTATACAATACGTCTTCAATCAGTACAAGTTCATCCCATTGATTAAGAAGCTTGACCGTTTTCCCATCCAATGCTTTACATTCTTCGCATGAGGGACATTCCTTAGCAATAAATAAATCCAGAGCCGACTTGATGATTGTATCTCCCCTTTGGAATTTCAATAATTCCTCCCCACTCACACCAGGCAGGGTTTGAGTACCTGCAATTACATTATCTACACAGGAGCCTATTTGATCCCCCATGTGTAGAGCTGCAATTTGCATTTCATCATCCCCACAATCATCATCGTATCCCACCAACTGCCTGGCACGAAACACCAGCAACCTCTGAATCAGTCTCATTACCGTCTGGACTATGGGTAACTTTACTAACAACACACTTTTTTAAAGAGCATCGCATTTCCCTTAGATTTGGCTGACCCATACTTGACCTCAAAATCAAAGTTGGCCAACCTTGCTGCCCACCGTTGCTCAGTGGCTTTCAACTGCGCTGTAGTCAAATAAAGTAAGGGATAAAGATCACTATATACTACAAACTTCTAAACTTTGAACCTAGCAAGTAGTCCATAAACATTTCAGTTACAGCCCACTTTAAGGCTAAGAGTTCTAACTTAAAGGCACAATAGTTTTAATCATTCCTCTCTGGTGCTTTAAGTGACCTACTCGTATAAACAATCACCTTCTCCCTCCCGTCCTGCGCCTGCTCTAAAACAGTACCTAAGCCTTTATCACTGGCATCTGTGTACAGCACAAAAGGTTGGGAATAATCAGCATAACCTAATATGGGAGCAGAAGTTAAACATTCCTTAAGTTTGTCAAATGAAACCTGACACTCTTTTGTCCATGCAAGTTTAGGGGGTTGAGGTTTTCTACCATACTTACCTTTCCCAGTATGGCCTGTCAACTTGTAAAGAGGGGCAGCTTTTTTGGAAAAGTCCTTAACAAATCTCCTGTAATAGTTAGCTAATCCAAGAAATGACCTAACCTCCTTAACCTGTTAACTGAAGTTGGTACTTTCCAATATTTGACCTCTTGACGCTTCTCTGGGTCACTTGAAATACCCTCTTTAAAAACTATGTGACTTAGGTAATGAACGTTTTCCTGGAACAGATGACACTTTGAAGGTTTTTACTTTGTGTCCATGTTCTTTGAGTCTTTCAAACAATTTTTCAAGTCTTGTCAAATGTGAATCAAAATCTTTGGAGAATACTATAATATTATCATGGAGTATCAGAAGGGTTTCAAAATTCATATCCCCAGGCATATCTCCACCAACCTCTGAAAACTTTCGGCTGCATTACACAACACAAATGGCATTCTGGTGAATTGAAAAAGGCCCATAGGGGTCGTTAACGCTGTTTTTACCTGATCACCCGGATCCATTTTGACTTGCTAATAACCACTAGCAAGATCAAGGGTGGAAAAGCACTGTGCCTGTCCAAGTGCATCCAAGGATTCATCAAATATTTGGGACGGGGTATGCGTCGTTATGGGTCTTCACATTGAGTTGTCTATAATCAACGCACAAGCGAAGGGAGCCATCTCTCTTTTTGACCAACACAATTGGGGCTGCCCAAGGACTATAACTCTCCTTATTTACACCAGTTTCCTACAGTGATTTCATGTGATCCCTAACCTTCTGATACTTTTGAGGGGGTGTCCTTCTAAAATGTTCCAGAATGGGAGGAGCATCCCTGTATTGATTTTGTGTGTAATCATATCTGTGCACCCAAAATCATCAGGTGCGTGTGAAAACACATTCTGATGTTTCGTCAATAATTTTGCCAGTTCACTAGCTTGATCAGTGGTTATATTGGATATTTCAACGTCTGTGGGTATGGAGAGGGTACTAGTAATTGGAGTATAAGGAACTCTCTGGGTTTACAGCTTCTGGGTCGATAAGGTACAACTCACCAAGCCTCTTACGTTTACCTAACGATACCGCATGACTGTTCAAATTTACAATTATAATTGGGACACACTCCTTACTTATCCGTCACCAATGTTCTAGCTACCGATTCGACGTAAGCTAAATAGTCTTTACCACCAGGACAATTCCTACAAGAGCCAAAGATAATAATTTCCTTACCCGCTGGTATCGTAACAGCTTCATCATCAACCACCCTTGCATACCCAACCCTACTAGACTCGGAAGCAAACTTGAATTGGGCCTCCACCGACCTCAAGGTTTTGCACCAAGTCTTATTTTCGACTATATGTGACTGTTTGAAATAACTTGGACCAAAAGCCCCAAACAGCAAATCTCTACATTTGCTGAGTACATTCATACCAAGAAGCACTGGAACATTAGAAATAGCATTATTAACAATCACAATACCTACCTTCCTTAACTTTGTATCTAGTATTTCGACATCCATTTCTACATAACCGGACTCGAACAGAACTTTGAGCCTGATCGCAGCTGTAAGTGATAAACAATCTATTTCCTTAACCATAATTCCTTTTGTTGTAAAAATGTGTAAAAAAAGATACTCCTCAGACATGGTAGTTACTTGTGAACCTGTGTCAATAAGGCATTCTACACTCTTGTTTCCTGTGATAGCCTTGGTCGTCAAACAGTTCCCAATAAGGCTTTTAATTGTATCAGACATTCAGAGTTGGTATGTTTGTCGGTCCGTGATGAGCCTGTCAACACCCTATCCATCATTTGGCTCATAATAATGGACGGTTCTAGTTTGACGTCTCCGTCTGTCGGGTTTGACGGCATGCCGGGTGCATGTGCCCGACTTCACCACATTTCGAACAAATGGGTTTACCGTTGTCAGTCCATTAGTGATTTGATCTATACTGTCCTTTCTGTTTTGATCAAGTGACTGTTAGATATTCCATGTCTTTCTGTAAGTCTAAAAGTGTTTGTTGCGCTGTCTTCTGCCATTCAAACATCTGCATTAGCTCAGGACTAACTGCAGCTTGGCTGATAGTTTGTACATTTACCCTAGTGTCTTCTAAATCTATTTCAGTCATGTGACTTACCCTGCTGTAGTCAATGTCAAGTCGTCTTGCGTCGTCTTTTGTGATGTAAAATTTAATAGAACTGTCTCTTTGACGTCACGTTTTAAGTCCATTTTCAGCTTATGGTCACGTAGTCCGTAAATGAACTTATCCCTAGTATTCTGTCAGAATCAGGTACTGCACTAGAGAAACGGCCTCCACAATGCGCTGCATAATTTCTTGCAGCTCTAAAGCATATGTGCGCACGCTTTCCCTTGGGCCCTGATCAGCTGATTGCGAGAGTAAAATCTCTGAAGGAGGGTTTTAAGGCGTATGGTCACCATACGTTTTCTCAAAACGTCAAAGATTTTACGAATCTTTTCCTGTCACTAGGTGGCATTACTGACACCTCCCATTTGCCTCCCTAGCCAGATAGCGCATTGCCATTTCCCATTTTTGTCCGTCAGGCGTCCCCCAAGCCCTCAGAGCGATTTCCACATGACTTATCCACCCCTCAACAGAAGGATCATTCGGACTCAAGTTGGGACCCGCAAAATGGGGTATCCTAAAATCCATGAGGATATATGCAACTAACACGGGGCTCAAAGCTACTTGTAGAGAGGTACTATGCAAAGGGGACCCAACCAACCTTTCACTGGATCCTACGGAAGTACTTTCTGTTTCCTACACCTCTCATTCGTTTCTGTTGGCAGAGACATTATAACTTAGCAACTTAACAATATTACACAGATCACAATTTTAAAGTTATACAATTTTTGATTTGAAATTCTTAAATTTTAAGTGCTCTCAATCCCACTTCTGACACCAATGTAAGGCGAGGACTTATTTTCATTCACAGCGATAAATGCAATTTCAATTTCAAAGACACTAATTTCGCAAGTCAGGATCAAACGACCCCGCCTCCTAGAGGAACTAATAAATTAATATTTGAACCGAAAAAAAGGTAAAACCGTGAGCGAGCATTCAATAAAATACAGAAATACTCAAAAATATGTTCTTTATCCATATATATTGGTTTATAAATAACCCCCCTCTTTACATATGTAAATTAGCTTTGGGTTTTTTAGTGTTAGTTTACATTTCTTTAAAGTTTATATTTAGTTTTAATTTTATATATATTAGTTTGTATTATTTGTACATTGCCATAGATTATGTTTTTTTACGTATTACTGTGCGCTTTATAAGTGTAATAATAATAATAGCAACAACAGCAACGACGACGACGACGATGATGACGCTGATGATGATGACGATGATGATGATGGCGACGACGATGATGATGATGTTGACGACGACGACGACGACGATGATGATGATGATAATAATGATAATAATAACATTCATGGATTCAGTTATGGATGTATGTTAGGAGGATGCTAAGAGATGCTGAAACTAATTGCACATTACAGCTATAAAACGACTACAAGGTTTTGGAGGATGAACATTAAAGTCTACGTCTTACGAGATTTCATCAAGCATTCTTTAAAACAGGGGCGAATGCCCTTGGCTTTAAGATGAAGAAGAAAGAGAAGTGGATCAGGCAATCCACATGGAACAAAATAGCCGAAAGGAAAGAAAACAAACAGAAACCGAATTAAACGAGGTCACTGAGGCTAAAAGAACATTTCAAAACTATACCGATTTAGACAAAGAGGTCAAGAAATGACGAGATCAGATAATTTATTAGGTTAATCCACCCCACACCCGGCCACGTTATTGGAGATCAAAGCCTCTAAAGAGCCATGAAGGATGATAAAGCCTCCGGTATTAATGGAGTAAGCGCTGAAATGCTGAAAGTCGAGGAGGAAAACACAACCAGATTATTTACCAAAGTATTCAAGCAAATCTGGGAATCGGAAGACATAGCCACAGACTGGAAAATGGTCTATAGTCATCAAACTATCAAAGAAGGCCGGGATCTTGCAGACTGCAACAATTAGAGAGGAAAATCTTTGCATCCACTGACCAGCAAGATCTTCAGTAAAATTCGTCTTTATCGTGTGACTGCTACCATCGACACACAACTCAGACCAAAAAGCTTCCACACAGCTCTTTGCTCAGACCGATCTAGCAGGATTCCGCAAGAAGAAGTCATGCAGTGACCACATTTTTACCAGAGGCAAATCCTAGAACAGAGCAGGGAATGGAATACACCAGTTTATGCAAATTTGGTAGACTTTGAGAATCTTTGTGGCAAATACTCAACGTTTGGGCCATTTCAAATTCCAAAACTACATAAGCTTTTAATCACATGTTGTTTGTGGCAAGAATCTTACAGAAACTCTTGATATCAAGAATGGGGTCGGGCAGGATGTATCTTGTCTCCACTTATACGAAAAATCCAACTAAGATATGAACTGCTGCCAACTGATTTTGTTGTGAAGATAGCGTATTAGTGTGAATATAGGGTTTTGTTAGAGCGCCACCTATTTGCCTTATTCAACTTGCAGTGACGGATGCATGTATAAATAATAGAATACGTTATATTACCCACTGTTAACAACGGTTTACCGTATAATACCTTAACAAACTTTCTTTCATGGTCCGTCAAGCTCGCGGACAATGCTTGCTATGATAATATTGTTAATTATTGTGCACATGCTAGTGTTGTCAATTGGTATGTCAATATTTTATTGATCAACATCATGCATGTTGGTCGTGAATTTCCGGGAAGAAATATTTCATGACATGCAATGACATGACACTTTATACGAATCTTGCAAATCAATCAGCTTAAAAAAAAACATCGGAACCACAAAACCTTTTGGTTCTGGTTTGGTATTCATTTTGATAAAGTATTTAATTGCTTTCTTTTTTATACAGTTAAAGCTAAATGTTTTCTTTACAAATGTAAATTTCTGTCAACACTTCCGACTGAATGCACTGCTTTCTTTGATTAAAAAGTATTACTGTATACGAAAAGTATAATGCAAGTCTTCATGGTATGCTACCCTTTAACACTGATTGGCAAACTGGCAAATGTATGGCAAATTGCATTTATGCTTTTCAGTAATTTCTAAGCTTTATAATCTGCACAATACTCAGATTTATCTATGCTGTATATATCTTTGCTTTAGTTTCATTGTTTTTTGTCATATTGTATTACCATTAGAACAAAATAAAGTTTTGATTTAACAAGAAAGAACGTCTCCAGCAAACAGCTGACGAGACGCACCCTCTACATGGATATACACCTGCACCCAGTCTTCTGATGTCAAGGGAAAGCCTCATGACCAGTGTGACTTCTCTGGAATCAACATTTTCTAAAGTCTGCATCGCAATGTGGCAGGAAAGCTTGACCATCCTCCACATCTCCCAGCGATAAAAATTCCTCCCAATGAAGACCTTCTGTCTAGATTCAACAACAATTGGACACATTAAGTGGACGAAGTGTTTGAATAGACCGCTCAAATGTATCATTGAGATGGGGATACATTTCCAGCTAAACCTCATGTGACTGCATGGAACAGACTTTTGATATGTCCCGCTGACTAACCCAACTTTTACCACCATCAGTTGCTAAGTCACCTGCCTTTTGCGCAGTTAATACCACGTTAAAGGTAAACTATACGGTAAGCCTACACTTTATTAGTTTAGGTGAAATTAAACCCAAACAACTACTACTGACCAACCAACCTTGAATTTGGGACCTAAGTGTCATGATTCAACATTGCTACATATGTATTACATTCAACTGTAAAACTAGTTTATGGGTGTTAGGGCAAATAGGACCTTATTTATAACATGATTGTGACTTTGGACCCTGTTTAACTGAACATCTTTGTAGTGAGAGTGGGATACAGTATGTAATAACTATGGTCTCCAATGCTATATTTAAGTTACATTATCCAAGATACCGAGAAACAAGTGAAAGGTGACTTATATGTTGTCTGTGCATGTGCCTAAAGGTGTAAACTAAACTCTTCAAAAATTTAAAATGCAAAGTCAAAGACTTCTAATTAAGTTTTCTATTCTGGTTTTACTGTTTTGTGTCGGGCTTAAGCTTAAGAATCACATAACATAGAAATGAAACAGCTCCGCCATTTAGATAAACAATACTGTTACGGTTTATGCGAGTAATGTACTTTTTATCATTTCATCCAAAACTTTGCAAAGCGCAGCAGTCACTGCAATGGAATCGTCAAAATTGGCAAAGAAATTCGGCTGTTCTTCTATCAAAACTGTTGAAATGCATACAGGCGGAGAGCCATTGAGAATAATTGTTTCTGGCTATCCACAAATTGAAGGAGAAGATATCTTGGGAAGAGAAGATATGAGAGAAAATCTGGATCACTTGCGACGAATGTTGATGCTTGAGCCCCGTGGCCACTATGACATGTTTGGTGCTCTTCTGGTTCAACCAAACCTCCCTGGTGCGGATATCGGAGTTCTTTTCATGCACAATGAAGGTTACAGTACAATGTGTGGACATGGTGTTATAGCATTGGGCAGGTATGCAGTAGATCATGGATACGTAAAGTATCAGGAACCCGAAACAACTATCAACATCCAATGTCCTTGTGGTTTGGTGCCAACTGTGGTTGAGTGCAAGAACGGTAAAACATCAGGAGCAGTAACTTTCAACAGTGTACCAGCATTTGTGCTTACAACAGGTATGAGAATTTTCATCACCACACTATTGTCTTTCTACTCATCAGATAACATGACTCATAGCGAAAATATCACTTTGCCAGGCAGAGTTATTATTGAGAGCA
>JAIGNY010000458.1:225000-231909 GCA_020152595.1 Chiridota heheva
ATTCAGATTTGTTCGAAATGTTACGGCACATGTGTGCCAAATTGAGTGCTTTAACAAAAGGCATAATTTTCAGCTTAGCCGTTCTACTATAGGACATAAAGCATGGGTTCTTGGAATTGAATTTTTGAAAGGACCACATTTCACAACAGCCTAAGGATGGGGCCAATCGCATGGCAAAAACCATCGTCAAACAACAAACAAAACTTCAATATAGTCCTGAATACAAACAAGCTATGAGCGCGCGTGATAAGAAGGATGTACGCCAGATGTCGGCGATTCTCTTATCCGCCTTCCTTTGACAAGTTTAATGGAGTCGCCAGAGATTTTCGTTTGGGTACAGCAGTCTGTAAGAGAAAACTGGGGGACACTATAAAATGGCGCTCATTGGTGGCACGCGACTGCACCACAACTGGTTATTAAAGGCCGTGGACATTGACTTGGTTGTCGATGTTATGTCTGTCCGTACGTCGTACCTGTGTTCTCGTCTGGGTCATATTAAGCGTTTCGTGATAGCGTTTGTACTATCATAACCGGAATACGCAGGCGACGACCCCGTCATTGTAATTGTGTGTGTTCACTCGTCGTCGTCGTGGCACGCGAAACGTATGCGTACCTCGGCATGAACCAAGGGCCCACTTAAGGGCCCTTGCTAGTCCAAGGGCGAAGCCCTGGTAGGGTCCAGGGGCGAAGTCCCCAAAGCCTGCAGATTCCTTGTTTTTTATTCCCCAAAAATGACTTAAAAATTAATACAGAAATTTCAAAAATTAATTTGAAGACAGGAAGAAAATTTCGTGCCTCTCATTATGACGCCACCGGACAAGCCGCGAGTCTTGTCTGAGAATTTATGCAATTTATGGGCACTGAAGATAACATTTTATTTGATAAGCTGCGATGTTTTAGTGCGCTGATCTGCCTAGAAAACACCAAGTAATGAGTATTTTGCGATTTTTTACCGATCTGTTTCGCATTGATTGGTTTGATTTTTTCCCAATACGACCAATGTTCGCGGACCAGATTGGATTGTCTGGCCTATTAAGAATCGCCGACCTAAAGGATGTACCCTGAAAGAAAATGTGCTTATCTGTTCGGTATGTAAGTGTTGTGAAGTATATAATACTTCGTATCCCCTTCTAATTGTTATTTTACTCACAGAGAAGACCACGTCCAACATCCGTAGCTGCTGCTTGGACCAAGAAAGACTCCAAGAAGAATTTCTCTCTCTGAAAACATGGGAATATTTATGCAAAATTCTTTAATACTCCCTGTGAACGAGTTCAAATGCCATGTAAATTGCATTAAAAACCGTTTCTGTAAAACAAAATCAAACTTTTATTCCAATTTCACCCCCAATAATTTTGGAGCAAGTTTTATCACTTCACCCGACTTCATTAGCCCCTCCTCAATATTTGAACGTTCCGACGCCCTGCTCTCACAATAACTCTGCCTGGCAAAGTGGATATTTTCGCTATGAGTCATGTTATCTGGATGAGAAAGACAATAGTGTGGTGATGAAAATTCTCATACCTGTTGTAAGCACAAATGCTGGTACACTGTTGAAAAAGTTACTGCTCCTGATGTTTTACCGTTCTTGCACTCAACCACAGTTGGCACCAAACCACAAGGACATTGATGTGCTGATAGTTGTTTCGGGTTCCTGATACTTACGTATCCATGATCTACTGCATACCCGCCCAATGCTATAACACCGTCCACACATTGTACTGTAACCTTCATTGTGCATGAAAAGAACTCCGATATCCGCACCAGGGAGGTTTGCTGAACCAGAAGAGCACCAAACATGTCATAGTGGGCCACGGGGCTCAAGCATCAACATTCTGTCGCAAGTGATCCAGATTTTCTCTCACATATCTTCTCTTCCTGAAGATATCTTCCCTTCAATTTGTGGATAGCCAGAAACAATTATTCTCACCGGCTCTCGCCTGTATGCATTTCAAACAGTTTTGATAGAAGAACAGCCGAATTTCTTGCCAATTTTGACGATTCCATTGCAGTGACTGCTGCGTACAAAGTTGGATGAAATGATAAAAAGTACATTACTCGCATAAACCGTAAATAGTATTGTTTATCTAAAATGGCGGAGTTGTTTCATTTCTATGTTATGTGATTCTTAAGCTTTAGCCCGACACAAAACAGTAAACCTGGTAGAATAGAAAACTTAATTAGAAGTCTTTGACTTTGCATTTTAAATTTTGAAGAGTTTAGTTTACACCTTTAGGCACATGCACAGACAACATATAAGTCACCTTTCACTTTCTTCGGTATCTTGATAATGTAACTTAAATATAGCATTGAGACTATAAAGCATTTACATACTGTATCCACTCACTACAAAGATGTTCAGTTAAACAGGGTCCAAAGTCACAATCATGTTATAAATAAGGTCCTCATTTGCCCTAACACCATAAACTAGCTTTTTACAGTTGGAATGTAAGTTATATGTAGCAATGCTGAATCATGACACTTAGGTCCCAAATTCAAGGTTGGTTGGTCAGTAGTAGTTGTTTGGTTTAAATTTCACCTAAACTAATAAAGTGTAGGCTTACCGTATACTTTTACCTTTAACGTGGTATTAACTGCGCAAAGGCAGGTGACTTAGCAACTGATGGTGGTGTGTGCTAAGTTAGTCAGCGGGACATATCAAAGTCTATTGGTTCCATGCAGTCACACATGATAAGTTTAGCTGAAATGTATCCCCCATCTCAATGATACATTTGAGCGGTCTATTCAAAACACTCCTGTCCACTTAATGTGTCCAATTGTTGAATCTAGACACAGTCTCATTGGGAGGAATTTTTATCGCTGGAGATGTGGAGGATGGTCGCTTTCCACATTGCGATGCAGACTTTAGAAAATGTTGATTCCAGAGAAGTCAAGACTGGTCATGAGGCTTTCCTTGACATCAGAAGACTTCAAAAGAGGTGCATATCCACAGAGGGTGCGTCTGTCACGTTTGCTGGAGACGTTCTTTCTGTTAAATCAAAACTTTATTTTGTTCTAATGGTAATACAACATGACAAAAACAATGAAACTAAAGCAAAGATATATACAGTATAGATAAATCTGAGTATTGTGCAAGATTATAAAGCCAGAAATTACTGAAAAGCATAAATGCAATTTACAGTACATTTGCTAATACAATCAGTGTTAAAAGGGTAGCATACCATGAAGACTTGTGCATTATACTTCTTTCGTATAATAGTAATACTTTTTAATCAAAGAAAGCAGTGCATTCAGTCAGTTGTTGGACAGAAATTTACATTTGTAAAGAAAACATTTACTTTAACTGTATAAAAGAAAGCAATTAAATACTTTATCAAAATGAATACCAAAACCAGAACCAAAAGGTTTGTGGTTCCGATGTTTTTTTATAAGCTGATTGATTTGCAAGATCTGTATAAAGTGTCATGTCATTGCAATACGTCATGAAATATTTCTTCCGGAAATTAATGACCAACATGCATGATGTTGATCAATAAAATACACATACCAATGACAACACTCAGTATGCACAATAATTCAACAATATTATCATATAAAGCATTGTCCGCGAGCTTGACGGACCATGAAAGAAAAAGTTTGTTAAGGTATTATACGTAAACCGTTGTTAACAGTGGTAATATAACGTATTCCTATTATTTATACATGCATCCGTCACGTGTTGAATAAGGTAAATAGGTGGCGCTCTCTAACAAAACCCTATATTCACACTAATACGCTATCTTCACAACAAAAATCAGTTGGCAGCAGTTCATATCTTAGTTGGATTTTTTCGTATAAGTGAGACAAGATACATCCTGTCGACCCCATTCTTGATATCAAGAGTTTCTGTAAGATTCTTTGCCACAAACAATATGTGATTAAAAGCTATGTAGTTTTGGAATTTGAAATGGCCCAAACGTTGAGTATTTGCCACAAAGATTTCAAAGTCTACCAAATTTGCATAAACTGGTGTATTCCATTCCCTGCTCTGTTCTAGGATTTGCCTCTGAAAAATGTGGTCACTGCATGACTTCTTCTTGCGGGAATCCTGCTAGATCGGTCTGAGCAAAGAGCTGCGTGGAAGCTTTTTGGTCTGAGTTGTGCGTCGATGGTAGTGCAGTCACACGATAAATGAATTTACTGAAGATCTGCTGGTCAGTGGATGCAAAGATTTTCCTTCTAATTGTTGCAGTCTGCAAGATCCTCGGCCTTCTTTTTGATAGTTTGATGACTATAGACCATTTTCCAGTCTGTGGCTATGTCTTCCGATTCCCAGATTGCTGAATACTCGGTAAATAACGGTTGTGTTTCCCTCGACATTCAGCATTTCAGCGCTTATTCCATTAATACCGAGGCGTTATCATCCTTCATGGCTCTTTAGAGGCTTTGATCTCCAATAACGTGGCCGGGTGTGGGGTGTGATTAACCCAATAAATTATCTGATCTCGTCATTTCTTGACCTCTTTGTCTAAATCGGTATAGTTTTGAAATGTTCTTTAGCCTCAGTGACCTCGTTTTAATTCGGTTTGCTTGTTTTCTTTCCTTTCGGCTATTTTGTTCCATGTGGATTGAACATCCACTTCTCTTTCTTCTTCATCTTGTGCCATGGGCATTCGCCCCCGTTTTAAAGAATGCTTGATGAAACTGTAAAGACGTAGACTTTAATGTTCATCCTCCAAACCTTATGTCGTTTTATAGCTGTAATGTGCAAATTAATTATACCCTTAGCATCCTCCTAACATACATCCATAACTGAATCCATGAATGTTATTACACATTATTATCATCATCATCGTCGTCGTCGTCGTCGTCAACATCATCATCATCGTCGTCGCCATCAATAATAATGTCATCATCATCAAAGCCATCATCGTCGTCGTCGTCGTTGCTGTTGTTACATATTATTATTACACTTATAAAGCGCACAGTAATACGTAAAACATAATCTATGGCAATGTACAAATAATACAAACTAATATATATAAAATTAAAACTAAATATAAAACTTTAAAGAAAATGTAACCAACACCAAAAACCCAAAGCCAATTTACATATGTAAAGAGTGGGGGGTTATTTATAAACCAACATAGGTGGATAAAGAACATAATTTTTGAGTATTTCTGTATTTTATTGAATGCTCGCTCACGGTTTTACCTTTTTTCGGTTCAAATATTAATTTATTAGTTCCTCTTAGGAGGCGGGGTCGTTTGATCCTGACTTGCGAAATTAGTGTCTGAAATTGAAATTGCATTTATCGCTGTGAATGAAAAATAAGTCCTCGCCTTACATTGGTGTCAGAAGTGGATTGAGAGCACTTAAAATTCTAAGAATTTCAAATCAAAATTGCAGAATCAAAATTGTGATCTGTGTAATATTGTTAAGTTGCTAAGTTATAATGTCTCTGCCAACAGAAACGAATGAGATGGGTGTAGGGAAACAGAAAGTACTTCCGTAGGATCCAGTGAAAGGTTGGTTGGTCCCCTTTGCATAGTACCTCCTACAAGTAGCTTTGAGCCCCGTGTTAGTTGCATATATCCTCATGGATTTGTGGATACCCCATTTTGCGGGTCCCAATCTTGAGTCCGGAATGATCCTTCTGTTGAGGAGTGGATAAGTCATGGAAACTGCCTGAGGGCTTGGGGACGCCTGACGGACAAAAATGGGAAATGGCAATGCGCTATCTGGCTAGGAGGCAAATGGGAGGTGTCAGTAATGCCACCTAGTGACTGTGTGGAAAAGATCTGTAAAATCTTTGACGTTTGAGGAAAACGTATGGTGACTATACGCCTGAAACCTCCTTCAGAGATTTTACTCGCAATCAGCTGATCAGGGCTCATAGGGAAAGCGTGCGCGCACATAGTGGTTTTAGAGCTGCAAGAAATTGGCAGCGCATTGTAGGCCGTTTCTCTAGTGCAGTACCTGATTCTGAAGAATATTTCAGGGATAAGTTCATTTACGACTACGTGACCATAAGCTGAAAATGGACTTAAAACGTGACGTCAAAGACAGTTCTATTAAATTTTACATCACAAAAGACGACGTAAAGACGACTTGACATTGACTACAGGGTAAGTCACATGACTGAAACAGATTTAGAAGACATCAGGGTAAAATGTACAAACTATCAGCCAAGCCAGTTAGTCCTGAGCTAATGCAGATGTTTGAATGGCAGAAGACAGCGCAACAAACACTTTTTGTAGACTTTACAGAAAGACATGGAATATCTAACAGTCACTTGATCAAACAGAAAGGACAGTATAGATCAAATCACTAATGGACTGACAACGGTAAAACCCATTTGTTCAACAGGGTGAAGTCGGGCACATGCACCCGGCATGCCGTCAAACCCGACAGACGGAGACGCCAAACTAGAACCGTCCATTATGAGCCAAATGATGGATAGATAGGGTGTTGACAGGCTCATCACGGACCGATAAACATACCAAACTCTGAATGTCTGATACAATTAAAAGCCTTATTGGGGAACTGTTTGACGACCAAGGCTATCACAGGAAACAAGAGTGGAATGCCTCTATTGATACAGGTTCACAAGTAACTACCATGTCTGAGGAGCATCTTTTTTACACATTTTTACAACAAAAGGAATTATGGTTAAGAAAATAGATTGTTTATCACTTACAGCTGCGATCAGGCTCAAAGTTCTGTTCGAGTCCGGTTATGTAGAAATGGGATGTCGAAATACTAGATACAAAGTTATAAAGGTAGGTGGCTGTGATTGTTGAATGCTATTTCTAATACCGTTCCAGTGTTTGGTATGAGAATGTACCAGCAAACAGAGATTTTGCTGTTTCGGGGCTTTAGTCCAAGTTATTTCAAACAGTCACACAGGTCGAAAATAGTGACTCGGTGCAAAACCTTTGGGAGGTCGGTGGAGGCCCAATTCAAGTT
>JAIGNY010000459.1:0-72500 GCA_020152595.1 Chiridota heheva
TTTGTTTATTTCCATTGTTTTTGCAGATTTTGCTCAGAGGAAAAAAAATGCAAGACTGGTATTATTGGAATGGAAATTTCACAAACAATCTAACTATAAAAAAAAATCCTGTTTCATTATTCAAAAAAAAAAAAAAATCCAATCTCGAAAAAATTGGCCAAAATCAAATCAAATCAAAACCATTAGTATGATTATGTACTCGAGTACTAAATCTGCCAACAGTTAAGTTGCAAACTGCGGAATTTGTTTCAAAGCACTTCAGATTGAAGCATACCAAGCCTTTTGTTTTTCGAACCTTTTATTTTTTTTAGCTCGACTATTCGAAGAATACTAGAGCTATTCTACTACCCATGGCGTTGGTGTCGGCGTCAGCGTCCGGTAAAGTTTTGGTTAAAAGTTTTCATAACTTCAGTTATGAATGGTGTACATTCATGTGACTTGGCATAGGGGTAGAGGACATGGGTACTAAACAAATGAGCATGATTGGAGGGTTGTGTGTGCATACTAATTAGCTTGTTTGCATAACAATGAAAATATTTGTCAGGTTGAAGTTTGGTTAAAGTTTTCATAACTTATAAATGGTGTACATTCATGTGACTTGGCATCGGGGTAGAGGACATGGGTACTGTTCAAATGAGCATGATTGAGGATTGTGTGTGCATACTAATTAGCTTATTTGCATAACAATGAAAATATTTATCAGGTTAAAGTATTGGTTAAAGTTTTCATAACATAAGTTATGAATGGTGTACATTCATGTAACTTGGCATAGGGGTACTGTTCAAGTGAGCATGATTAGGGGTTGTGTATGCATACTAATTAGCTTATTTGCATAACAATGAACATATTTGAATCTATGATATCTCTTAAATTAAAGTGGATGTTGGGATTTTGTTTGTACAAATGATCATATGTGTGAAGAGCATTGTCTACACTTAGTGTGGAGGTGAAGTGTGCATATTAATTAGGTTATTTGCATAACAATAGACTTTGTACAAAATGTTTAAAATTCATTAGCGCATAACTTAAGTTATGAATGATTTACATTCATGTAACGTGGCACAGGGGTAGAGGACATGGGTACTGTTCAAATAAGCATGATTGGGAGTTGTGTGTGTGCATACTAATTAGCTTATTTGCATAACAATAAAAATGTTTGTATCTATGATATCTCTTAAATTAAAGTGGGAGGGCGATTTTGTTTTACACAAATGATCATATATGTGAAGAGCATTGTCTACACTCAATTTTTGAGGTGTAGTGTGCGTATTACGTAGCTTATTTGCATAACAATAGACTTCCGTACAAAATATTTAACCTGAGATAATAACTTGCTATTTAGTTCAGTGGTAGAGGGCATTGGTACTGTTCAGTTGCGCATGATGGTTTTCAGGTGTGATTGCATGGAGTTTGGACGTGGGATGACAGATTGGGATGGAATGTGGGACAGTCTGGAATATGCATTATTAGCGGTGAGGAGATTAGTATCATTCCCAATGTCTTGTTTGTCATACATTAAGCAATATTGTTTCGCATAATTTTGATTTAATGTTATTGTACATTTTTCATGCTGCTTGACTTTGCTTGACACACTCTCTCTATCTCTCTAGGTGCCGAGTCTGGAACAGACATTGGCGATCATGGCCCTCCAGTCACTTCTGTTTAGAGCTAAATGCATAAACTTAACCACATTAACGCTGTCATTCTTATTCTGTGTTTGGAGCGTCATGATTATACTTGGGAAAATACAGTAGTGGTTTCCCCTTGTCTTCTGCCGGTTTGCATACAGTTTACTCTGATAGCCTTTGACGAACCAACATCTTCCTGCAAGACAGCAGGTATTCGTGGATGGCCGTTGACTCATTAGAAGTTCATCTGCCCTTTGACAGGTTTTATTTTTGGTTCTGCTGGGGATCCACTACCCTCCTCATGCAGCAAGCTCATGGGGGAGCCAGTTTAGTCACCGACCACTCAACCCTTGGACAGTTAGTACTAGATACATGGTTACCAGTAGCAGTTTAGCATGGTTACCAGTAGCAGCTTGACACACATATTTTCTTAAATTGGAAGTTGTATTACAATCCAGGATGTAGTTCTGGGAATGTGTAGGGGTTGGGGGAGGGTACAGGTTGGAAATGGGGTTGAGTGGCATTTTTTTATTGACATTGGCAAGTCAGGGCCTCTCCTTTCTTTGTAATTCAATTGATATAACTAAAATAGGTGTTGTATTTATAAAGACTGCTATGTTTTACATTTTTTTCTGAGTTACTGGGTGAGGTAACCTTGAGCTTTTTTTGTCTTAAAATATCTTGGAAAACTCAAAGATATTTTGAAGCTTGTAGTGCAAATGAAAATGTAAGTGCATCTTTCAAAGCTCAAGTAATTTGAAATCATCTGCCCCTGCTACCCTATTTCTGTATATACTTTCCTCTATAAGCCCATTTTCTATACTAGCTTTGAATACTCGAGCATACTGTCCGCCAACAGTTCTAGTTAACTCTCTGGTGACTATTTTACAGCATTTTGTATTTTCAGATACAGATGTGTTAAACTTGTGATGTTTAACAAGTGAACCTTTTTTTTTATTAACGTTGAAATCCCATCAAGTCTCAAGGACTTATAGAGCCGGTACTTATACCCAGTTTCTTAATGGATGAGAGTATTTGACTCCACTGGATGGGACACCAGTCCATCGCAGGTTAACTACCCAGCGAAAACTGGCACTCGATCATTTCAAAGCTTAGTGGATGGAGCAAATGGGAACAAGTGTCTTTCTCAAGGACACAGTACAACGCCCTGGCTGAGGTTCAATCCTCTTTAGTACAAAACAGACATCCTAAGTTCCCACTGGGTTACTTACTGCACTCTCTTTTCACCTCCGCCAACGAAGTTGGACAGAGGTTATGTTTTTGCTTCCATTTGTCTGTTTGTTTGTCATCAAGATATCTCGAGAATTGATGACTGGATTTGGATCAAATTTACTGTGGGGATTTGTTACTGCATAAGGCAGAAGTGATTAAAATTTGAGACATATTGGAACATGGGAAGGGTGCAAATGGAGGGATGGGGACATTTTCAGGTGAATTTGTCTGTCATTAGAATATCTCAAGAACAGATGATTGGATTTGGAGTAGATTTGATGTGTGGTGTTATTATTGCTTAAGGAAGAAGTGATTCAAATTTGGGACGTATTAATGCAAGGGAAGGGCAGAAATTGAGGGTTGGGAATGTTTAGAGTAAGGTCTGTCAAGACATAGTTGAAACTTCCCAATGGAATGTGATGAACAATGAATTCATGCCATGAAAAGAATCCAACAATCAATTTTCTGGACTTATTAAAAATTAAATAAAGTTGCCTCTACTATCAATGTAATAAGAACAATTGGTTTTTGCCATGAATGGAAAATGATGTAATATGAATCTTAACTGAATGGAACTCAAACAATGCATGTTTAGCCTGAATGAAACTGAAAACAATGATTAGGCCTTGGAAGAAATCAGTCAGAAGATAATCTTTAAGTGTTCAGAATGCAAATGCTTATTACAGACCAAAACTTGGGGATGAATGTTGGTGGGCTTTGGATTTCTGAGGTAGATTATAGTGGGTATGGGGATCAAATGAACTCTAAAATTATTCTGGGCATGTTGGAATTGCAACGGGGGAGGAGGTACAGTATGCGCTCTAGAGAGTGCTGATATTCTACTTGGATTTGGATTAAATTTGGTGTGTGGTTTTGTTACTGCTTAAGAAAGATGTGATTACAATTTGAGACATTGGAACAGTGGGAGGGTGCAAATGGGGGGGTGGGGACATGTTTTTGCCCTGTTTGTTTGTCATCAAGATATCTCAAGAACTGATCATTTAATTTTGATTAACTTTGGTGTGTTGTTTTGTTACTGTTTCAGGAAGAAGTGATTAAAATTTGGGGCTAATTGGAACAGAAATTGAGGGGTGGGGATGTTTTGGGATGAGATCTGTCAAGACTAATTTAAAACTTTCCAATGGAATGTGTTGAACAATGACTTTGCACTCTAAATGAAGGTCCAAACAATCATTTTTCTGGACTCAAAAAACCTATATAAAGTGTTCTCTGGAATGAAAGAAAATGAAACAATTGGTTTCTGCCATGAATGGAAAATGATGAAAGGTGAATCCTGGCTGAATATAGCTCAAACATTGATGCTTTTTTTGAATAAAACTGAAAACAATGGTATGGTTTAGGAAGAAATCTAGTCAGAAGATTATCTTCAAATGTTCAGTGCAAATGTTCATTACAGATCAAAGCGTGGGGATGAATCTTGGTGGATCTAGGATTTCTGAGGTAAATTATAGTGAGTTTGGGGATCAAGTGAATTATTCTAGGCATGTTGGAATGCAACGGGCCAAGGTATGCGCTCTAAAAAGTAATAATATTCTAGTTTTTTTTTTTTTCATGTACACCCCTTGTTTTTTTTTGTCTATAATAATACTTTGAAGGGGTTTAGCAAATTTGACAAGACCAAAGCTTCTATGGTGTTTATGAAATGTAGAATTATTCCTTTTGAATACATTTTCCTTTACATGACGATATGAACAGAAACAAGGTTCTACGATTGGCTTTCAATGACGTGTTTGTCCTTGGCTTTATGAAGAAAATCAAGTTTGATCATGCAGTGGTGAGTTTTAATTATTCTTTTGCGTATTCATGAAGTCTTTTGCCATGCTTGTTATTTGGGTGAATCTGAAACTTCCATACAGTTTGTACTATTATTTTTCTCTTATTAATAATTGAAACAAAAGAATATTTCCAATAATTTAAAAAAAAAAAAATTTCAAAAGAATACATAGAAATTGTCTTTGATCTTTTCAACGTAATGGTGAAATCTTAGAAATGTAAACGGAATGTGATATCAACATTGTTTATTTCCCACTTTGTTTCTCCAGAAGTTCTCTATCGTGTATTTGAAAAGGAAAATTCACAGGAATATTCCTTTTAAAGCTCCTATAAGACCGTAACATGTGTGTTATGCATGCCCCATGAATTTCAGTCCTTGTTCTTTTCAATATGTTGTCAGGCATCAACATATATGATATATGTTGTTTTCCATATGTTACATTCATACAATGAATGCAGGTATCAAAAGTATAGTTTTATTGCTTGCCTTTTTTCATTGATTAACTTTATTTTTGTCTTTAAAATTTTGTTCTTTCAGACATTTCTAAAGTACCTCCACTATTTAAGAAACTGTGATGAAGTTCTTGACAACACAGACATTACACAGGGAAAGGTTTGTTTGACTTCTAGATACACTTTGTTTTGTATATAAGGGAAGAACCAAACTATGAGAAATGTGGGCTTATTCAAATTCAAGTACTAGAGTTTATATGTTCCAAAATAAGTTGTAGAAAATGTTCATTGCTTTATTCTATAAGTTATTTGTAACCAAAAAAATAGACAAATCATGGATAAGGTAAAAGTAAGATAAGACAAGAAAATGATAGAATTATATGAAGATCTTGGACATGTCTTCAAAGTACTGTCATAAATTTTGCATATATTACAATTTCGGAAAACCCTATCCTGCCATTATTAGAAGAACAGATAACCTTGAGAGGGTGATGGGGGAAGGCTTATACACTGGGTTATTCATTTCCTTCTCTATGTTTATAATGAATGAATTATTTATTGTCTATATTTTCTGTTATTGTATTATAAAGGGGGTTTGCAACCATTAGTGCTTGGTGCTTTTTATGCAAAATCTCCTCAGCCACTGTGTTTATATTTGCTCATCTTACTCAATAATACAACCTCATTTAAGTCCAGTTAAGCATTTTTTTTTTTTTTTTTTTTTTTTTTTTCAGATGTATCTTATTTCACTTGATGTATAACGGTGTATATTTTGTAATTTTTTGCTGGAACAAAGGTTTTTGAAAAGAATGAAAATTAAATAATTCTTAGTAGAATAGTATTTGAATTATGATTGATATGATATATTTAGTTTTTTACTTAAGGTTAATCAAAAGTTTAAGGGTTTTTTATACAAGTAAAATATGTGGGAAAAATTCTTCATGGTTGTTTTCATATGTATTAGTTTTTTGAAAAAGATAAGAAATTCCCTTTCAAAGATCTATAATGAAAGAATGTAATTACATAAGAAAATAAAATGGCTGCCTTGTTAATGCATCACAAATTGACAGAAAAGTTTGCATCTTAAGATCTGAATATTGAAATAGAAGAATTAGGGACGATGATGCGAGAGAGAGAGTGAAACAGGAGACACCATAACATTTGAGTGCTGACTTAAGACTCCTTTTAATTTCTGGCATATATATATTGTCATGAATGCAAAGTATGTACAAAGAAACAGGTCAAGCTGACTTAAATGCCTGAGGGGTTCAAAGCTTGTTGTAGAGTATGTAGTATGCAAATGATTGGAATCAAAATAGTTGGTTGCAAAATAGTTGGTTACCAAATAGTTGGTTACCAAATAGTTGGTTACAAAACAGTTGGTTACAAAATAGTTGGTTACAAAATAGTGTGTTACAAAGTAGTTGGTTACAAAATAGTTGGTTACAAAATAGTTGGTTACAAAATAGTCGGTTACAGGTGCAGAGTTATTCTTTTAAACTTAAATCCAATTTTTAAGATTTGAAGACTTGTCCTCAGACTTGATGCTCTTTCACGATAGTGCAGCTCATCTGTACTTAATTCTTCTGCCTCTTTTATATTCTAGGTCATTGATTGGATATCGGTCACCTTGGATGCGCATTTCACTCAGCTGATATTATCACCTGACACCCGGGACCTCTTGACGGAACTTCAGAAATCAGTCAAGCGCTGGGTAAGTTTTAAGTATTGCATTTGGAACCATAACCCCAAATTTTACACTTGAGATTTAAAAAAAGTCTTAGTATGGCTTGTTTCAAAGTTCTGTTATCACAAATTGCATAGAAAACTGGGAATGACCTGGAAATCCTGAGATTTGTAAAAAGGTTCATTCTGATAAGGACTTTGCTATTTCAGGTCAGTCAGGAGCCAGGAAGGCCCATCAGGCTGGAGCTTATCCTATGTTCTTTGGCGTAAGTAGATGAAATCACTTTACTCCCTTTGGACAGAATGCCAGTCCATCACTGGGTAACTTCCCAGAAGTTCTTGTACTCATTTTACAGTTGAGTAAACTGGAGCAAGTAAAGTGTCTTGCCCTAAGGACACAATGCGGTGCTCTCAGCAGGAGTTAAGCCACTGAGCCACTGCATCTACTTGCCATTTACTTGGATTCTAATAGAATATTAAACAATTTGAAGCATGTTTTTTTTCTTTCTTTTTTTCAGGTGGAATATGAGGCGGAGGTTAAGACGATCAATAACTTGCTACAGGCCATGAAGATGGAGACAGAGCTGAAATCGCAGCAAGCACATAAGCACATGCAGGAGAGCACAGGACCTTATTCTATAGAGGCCCTCAAATTATGATCCATGTTGTGAGATGTGTGATTTATTATAGCTGATTCTAATTACCAAATTGTAAATTGAGGAATGGCAGAGTTTTTTTTCAGAAATGTGAAATGCTTTTTGATTGTTTGGGAAGAAATTTGGAAACAAAGCTCCGTAAAATGATTAGTTGAAGTTAGAATACTCTTTTCTTATGGGCAGATATATTAAAGAATTAGGTCAGGGGTCAAGCAAGTCGGTATCATTTGTGTAGAAACAACTGAAATCAGACTAGTTGTGATGTCACATTTAAGCATTAGTTTAGGGGTCAAGCAAATTGATCTTATATGAAAGAACACTTCAAAAGAAATAAAATAGTGAAGAAAGCATTCAAAGATCTTATTCTGTTAAGGTGATATTAAAGGATTAGTTTAGTGGTCAACAAGTCCATCTTATATGAAAGAGGACTTCAAAAGAAACAAAATAGTGAAGAAAGCATTCAGAAATCTTATTCCATTAAGGAGATATCTAACTTAAAGTTTGGTATCATTTGTGTAGAAACGACTGAAATCAGACTAGTTGTGATGTCACATTAAAGCATTAGTTTAGGGGTCAAGCAAGTCTCTTATATGAAAGAAGACTTTAAAAGAAATAAAATAGTGAAAAAAGCATTCAAAAATCTGATTCTGTTAAGGAGATATTAAAGGATTAGTTTAGTGGTCAAGCAAGTCCATCTTACATGAAAGAGGACTTCAAAAGAAACAAAATAGTGAAGAAAGCATTCAAAAAACTTATTCCATTAAGGAGATATCTAAGTTAAAGTTTGGTATCATTTGTATAGAAACGACTGAAATCAGATTAATTGTGATGTCACATTACAGGATTAGTTTAGGGGTCAAGCAAGTTGATCTTATATGAAAGAGGATTCAAAAGAAACAAAATAGTGAAGAAAGCAAGTAAAAGTCTTATTCCAATAAGGAGCTATCTAAGTTAAAGTTTGGTACCATTTGTGTAGAAACGACTGAAATCAGACTAGTTGTGATGTCACATTAAGGGATTAGTTTAGGGGTCAAGCAAGTTGATCTTATATGAATGAGGACTTAAAAAGAAACAAAATAGTACAAAAAACATTCAAAAATCTTATTCCATTAAGGAGATATCTAAGTTTAATCTTTGGTATCATTTGTGCAGAAATGACTGAAAATGTCTAGCTGTGATGTCATAGCCTCAGATCCCTCAAATTCTTTATGTACTCTATCATATTTTGTTCTGCGATTTTGTGGCTTAAAAACCATGTCAAAAAAAAAAGTAGTAAAACTGAATCTAGGAAGGGTATTTATAATAGACACCTGGAAAAAGTTCAAGAAAAAATAATTTAAATAGTGAAAAAAATAAATATAGACTTCTTTTAAAATACATTAGCATTTGTTAAGAATGGGAGGATGAAGACGCCAACTTTCCATAGTAGACTTACTACACCAGTCGTTAATACACAGATAAGACAGAGCTGTAAACCCGAATGTCTTCTTAAGAAAAAAAAGATTTTTGACTACTTTCTTCACCATTATGTTTATTTTTAAGTCCTCTTTCATATAAAGATGGACATGCTTGACCACTGAACTAATCCTTTAAGGAGGATAGCAGAAATTTGGTGCTAAAATGTCCATGATTAAGTGATACAGCTTGTGCTTATGATGCTATACACAGGTGAACAGTAACCTTGATTGTAGTTGTATCACCATTGCACACCTTGGGTTATTGGAAGCCAACTGTTCCAAAAAAAACATCATGAAGGTCTCTTGAACTTCCCATTCCCCCTCTACTCTCTTGTTTCCTGGATGTCTCATCTCAGTTGGACCCCCACACTTTTAGAACACCGGCCACAGCACTGGCAGTGTGGAAGCAGTCAGACAGCTTCGGAGTTGAAATTAATTATCAAATTTTCCATGCTTCCGAATAAAGGTAACGAAAATCTTCCCATGAAAAATCGTGACAGAAATAATGATAATGTATTAAATCCATCTTTATATGCTTCCCTCTTTTACAACTGAATGTACTATTTGTTGAACAATAACACTGGGGACGTTTTTACAGCACATATGTACTGTTGCTTATTCCAAAAATCTTCAAAAAATATACCTTCTTTTGTTTATGAAATAAATAATAAATTCTTCCCGCGAATTTTCATTTTTCCAAAAACTAATAACTGCTTAAACCATATATTTTTTCCAGCTTCATACAGCTTTAGTATCAATAATAAAACAGACGAAACAAATAGAAATTACACACAAAAGAAACCCAATTTGAATAAATTTCATTCAAGAACACTCCATTGTTTTTATGATAGATGTTACCATGTGTAAGCCGAACACAACCACATTTTGATTATTTGTATACTATTCTTTAACTGGTGATCAGCTGATTATTCGCACCAATCTGCAACTTGAACCAGCAACTCTTCAATCTTGGACAAAATTCGTTGGAACTCTTGGTGAAAGTATGTGATGTTTATCATGAAGCTACTTTTCTATTGTAAATTATTCCACATTTAAAAACCAAAAATGCTATAAAAAAAATTATGTTGCTTTTTCAATCTCTACTCTTTCAATTGTAATTAATATTTTAGAATTTTAAGGACATTTTTATCATTTCATTGACACTGCCAGTGTCACCCTCCCTCACCTCACTACATGAATTGTCCTCTCCTCCCCTCTCCATTTAATGTTGGCCGTTGTTACTGTTTTTCCTGGAAATGACGTTAAGAACAAAGAAATTCAACATTGAAAAGGGGGGAAGGTGATAAGGGGTTACAATTCTTGGAAAAAAAGTTTAATAAACATATCACTATAACAAATGTACTTCTCAAAAAGCTGAAGTGTTCCAATAGTTTTGTCCAAGATTGTAGATCAGAAACTAGGAACTTGATGGAACCAGAATGTGAATGGGATTGGAGGGGCCAAAGTTGTCCCAGGCAACACCCAGTATGAGATCACTGAGAAAAATATTAGGGACCTTAAAAGAGTGAAAAGTAAACAAGCAGGGCATCACTATGATGTGGCGGTAGAGTACTATTTTAAGTGTAAAAAATGTCATGAATATCACACAAAAGTTAGACGCTAGGACCAAATATCTCCCAAAAATGAATTTCGAAGGTATTCCTTGTGTTTGACACACAGGGCTTTTAGTCTCCTTGAGTTTATCCTAGGGTCCAATAATTTTTGGGGGGCCCTTGTCTGCATTCCTAAGACATTGATAATACTGAGCTTAATCCCATAACTGTTGATTATGATAAGGGAAGGCTCACAATTCCAACTGCCCAAGCATGGCCAGTGATGTCATGCTTCAGTGCATATATACTATGCACTTTTGTGTATAAATGCACTGGAGCATGACATCACTGGCATGTCTGGGCAGTTGGAATTGTGAGCTTTTTCTAATAATGAAGGTGTTTAAAACTAAGGGATTACCCATGTACAAGAAATGTAAGCATCTAAAATTAACAATTGTTAACCTATTTGATTGAAACTTTTTGCTATTTTCATCATTCTTCATGGATTTTAAAGCAATTTAGCATAAGTTGCTGCTACATGTTTATATACCTTTAACATTTTCCTGAATGTGACCCAACCCCCCCTCCCTTCCCCGTAGCTGTTGGGAGGCTACTGTCTCTCCGCCAGGAAAGTTCTGGCATCATTTATGTTTTGAATTGGGAAAGATAATAGTATGTTTTCTTTATTTCTTAGTGAACGGAAATTTCATTATATAATGAGTCCTCAAAGTTTGAAAATAAATCTTTGGTTATTGATGTATGAATAGGAAGACAGCTCAAAATTCCTATGGAATTTACACATTTAAAAAAAAAAATGTAAGCATTATTTGAAAATGTCAGTATGCTAAATGCAGAAAAGAATTTTGTTATGAATAGATTTCAAAATTTAAGAGAATGCTCTATTTTATTTTTCTAAACAATTGGATATGAATTATGTAAATAATGTATAGTACAAGACATCTACTGAATTAGATTTTGACTTCATTTTTTACAGAATCAATTTACTTTTCTCTCACCTTTCTCTGCAACAACAATTTATTTCACCTGATCTAAACCTTCCCTTCTCTGCCTTACTTTCCCCACCTTCCTTTTATTACCATAACTTCTTTCCCTTATCAACCTTCTCTCCCTCCTTCCCTCTATCTCACCTCTCTGTTCTAACTCAAGCCCCTTAGTTTTTAACACTCTCTTGGCACATTTGACTGACTGTTGCGGTGCCCTTAAACATCAACAAACCAAGCTTTTTCCAGTCATTTTTCCAAGTCTTGATGTTTTTCCAATCATCATGTACAAGGACCTTCCTGAAGTAAACACTGGCGGAAAATTAACCACACACTATTTAGTACTACTGTTGAACCAGTTCTGACATGGTGCTGAAACCGAGACAATGATGTCAACAGGGGCTCTAGATGGTTGCTATAAGGGTGTTTCAGCTGATGTCACGAGGTCACATGACTTTGTTTGCATCACCATTTTGTTTGGAACAACCACTGAAATCTGCTGTACACTTAATTAGACTTACATACGTTTGAATGTTCTTATAAAAGATAATTATGCCGGAATCTTGCTGTGCCATTGGTTGCACTAATAGATGTGTGCGGGGGAATAAAAAGACATTTTCTCGATTTCCATCTGATCTTGATCGACGTTTGAAGTGGGTTTCTGCTGTACAACTTCAAGCTATGGTTCAAACTAGGATTTGCAGTGAGCACTTTATTTCAGGTATGTAGGATTTGTCTGAGTATAATGAAAAATCAGCTGCCATTAACGTTAACCCGGTGAAAATATAAAACTTAAGAAAAATATGAAGTAAAATTTGCTGAGCTGGCACTGCTAGTTGAGCATGTAGTATGTTTGTTGTACGTGTGATGTGACTGGGCTGTGTGAAGACGTATGAAATACAACGACGCCCCTGCCCTGCAAAATGAAGTCCACTTCAGTTAGATTTATCTCTTTATACCCGCCTCTTGAGGAAAGCAATAAATAGGCCTAGTGTCATCAAATCTGAGGATGGCAGCACACTTGTGTCAGGAGAGAATAAAGCTGCCTCAAGTTCTTATGTGGTAACCGAAGCATGGATTGAGGGCAACTAAGAAAAGACTATATCAAACTCCTTGCCGAAGACGCTGTGTAAATGGACAATATATCAAGAATTGCATGCTGAACAGAGGGTATGGAAGGCCATCACAAATGTCGAACCTTCATAGTCGCCATAAGCTAGCAAGCAACCCCAACATATGGCTCATTAGTGATAACAAGTTAACTGGCCGACCGATCCTGGATCGGTGGGCCACTGGCCCAAAGCCAGCTGTAGACCATCAAAACGGGCGCAGCAACAACCATTTTGGTTAACCATGGTGTAAATAAATATATGGTTCAGTCTTCACTTCAAAATTGGAGGCCGATCCTGCATCTGGAGGAGTGGATGATTTTGGCCAGTCTGCCCCTGAGTATCAAATCTCTCCACCTTAAAATTTCCTTCAATTTTGTTGACAGGAATGCTATATTCAATTCTTATTCCGTTGCATTTCAGAGATTTCGCCAGTGTATTGAAAAATGTTTGGTGCAGTCACTTAATCTTTAGCTATCTTGTCAATCATACATAACAAATTTAGCACCTATTGAAAATTGTAATAACCCATAAATTATTAACCCATAAATGATAACATTTGGCTATTTCCAAGCTTCAAACATTATTAACTTACTCCGCAACAACAACCTATTCCACCATATCTAATCTTCCTTTCTCTTCCCTTCTACACCTAACCTTACACACCCCTATCTTTTTACCTTAATTTTTCCCCCAAATTCACCCTATTTTTTTCCTTTTAATCCTCCATCTTCTCTCTGCTAAATCTTACACCTTAATTTTGTAATTCCCTCTTGGCACATTTGACTCTGACTGTCGCGGTGCCGTTAAAATTCAACAAATCAAACACTGTTTTACCCACAATGTAAAATTACTAAAAGGCTATTCAAATTTGAGATGTCTATCAACATTCAAGAGCGAATTTCGACCTAAGAAAATTATTTGACACCTCATTGATAATTCTGATACATACATCACTTCCGCGGAGCTGTTGTGTATATATTTCGACCAATTAGAAATTTCATTTGTATTGTACAATTATCTCAACGTTAACTTTCTCCGTTATGTGGCATACTGCCTCTTTTTTCCCAGCAAAATTATATGACCAGTACCACTGTTCCTTTGCCATCGCCCATTTCCTCTCATAAACCTTTTTAAACCCTAGTTTAGCCGAACACAATTTTTTTCAGTACTTCAACCAATAGGGAAACTTTTCCTTTGTTTCCAAACCAATCAGGTGCAGGTTTGAGGAAAAAATGTAAGCAGCAATACGCGCGTATTTCCTCCATGTTTAACGCCGTATAATACTTGCGCGCGCTTGAAAACATTGTTTCATACGCTTGGTCTCATACTGTGCGTGAATTGTGCAGTCCGGGCCAAGATTCCTGCAGTATTTTATAGGTCAATAAGATTTCTTCAGTATACGATTGGTCCCATTATGGATACGTGTATCTCGGCAATTATTTAAATTAGTAATCCGGAAATTGCCGATTCAGCTTTGAAGAGGTCTATGGCGGATCTTGGTATCTTAGTTGGTAAAATGAACAAGATAAAAAGCAAAGAAATGTCCAAAATTTCCCACAAACTATTCTTTGGTTTATTAGTTCTTTTCCACAATCAATTATATACACATTGACCAAGTCATGAAATATTATCTACAAACGAACAAATCACATACCAAAAATGTCATGAGTTTCTAAGGATTAAACTTATTTCCAAGCACTGAAAACAACTGATATATATTCAAACTTTGTACGTTTGGCGCACGTGACTGGCAGTTGCCGTAGTCAGTGTCTGCTATGGCTTGACACCAATACTTTATAAGGCAGTCCTGCCGAGCTCCCGCAAGGGAGGATCATGTAAACAAGCAAGTTCAAGATAAGAAAAAAAAGAGTAATAGCTCTCATGACTAAAATCTACAGTAAGTTCTTTAGGGAACCAAAATCATTTGAAAACTCGGTTGACCCCTACACCCGAAAAGGGTAAGAGGTGAAACTTAGAGATTTTTTAATGTTGCACCCTCCCCCCTTCCCCCACCCCCTTCACACACACGCACACTTTGTACCGAAAGGAAAATTTGATTTACAACTTTTTGGGACAACTTCTGCCCCAAGATAATCAGGTATAAAAAAAAATAATACATTACACACCCTAGAGTAAACAAATTGGGTCGGGAGGGTCATACAACCCTTTACAAAAGTAAAATATATAAGGGACAAAAAAAAAATCAGTTTGAGGTTAATGACTATTAATTTATCACTATTCAGTTAAATGTAGCCTCCGAACAGCAGGCCAGGGGCATTGGAAGATATTTGACATTAAGGGGCAAACCTACAAAAACGAGTCTCTCATCACGGTAAAACTATTTGTAACGGGAAAAAAAAGGGGGGGGGGGAATATTGGAAATCCCAAAAATGGATTGAGGTGATTTTCACGAAAATTTGGGCAAATTTCACGAAAATTTCCCCAAAATGAAGACAAATTTTCTAAAAATGTAGATTTCATTCACAAAAATGAGAGCAAATTTCACGAGAATTGACGCAAATTTCGTAAAAATTGAAAATAAATTCCCGGAAATGAAGAAATGGTACTTGGCCACCAATCAAATTATTGTGGGGACCTTGGCCCCCTGTCCCCATTCCCCGGTTCCTATGCCACTGGCCCTAAGCAAACTTATTTTGACAAAATTTTCGAAAATATTTTAGACCATGTCAGCTCCCCCACCACCATCAAAAGGCTTTGCTAATATGTTGTATTCTATCCAAATTCCCATACCAGCTGTACGGGGGACTGGGACTTTCCCCCACTTTTCGTCAAGATCTATCATCCAATTCGTGCAAATCAAAGATGTGGAGGGGAGAGGTTATATATATTTTTTTTTTTTTTTTTTGGGGAAGGTCCTCGCACATTGCATTGTCTGTACTATCGTTCCAAGCTTTATCACTTAGGATGAACAGCTGGTTATGAGACTCAACATCATCCTCCATTGACCCTCAATTCATGGTACCTGCGCCGTCACTGATTTAAAAAAAAATCCTCGCAGACATTCAAACGTTGCCACATAGAACGTCCACTGATACAGAGAACATCATTATATAACACGCGAGATAATTAATATTTCTTAAACAATCTTCACTCGCTCCTTGCATATACTTCATCACACTAAAAGCAACCTCTATTTATGTTTTCTTTATACTATCATAGGTGTTGGAAGCAAGGGCACTGTGGATACGTGCCCCCGCCCCCTACTTTTTTGAAAATGACAAAAGTGTCCCTTTTGAAAATGAAAAGTGCCCCATAATTACTGTCCCAATAGTAGGAAACTGGCGACTTGAATCAGTCTCGTGCACGAGAGGTATGTATTCCCATTGGCAAAGCGCCGGCCTCTTTCTAAGTATGAAGTGCCCCTTTTACTTTACTTTGTTGTTTTGGGGTCACTTATTTTATCCTCAGATCGGGAGGGGGTGCATATAACTTGAATAGTTCCCCCTATGGCTTGATGCCCCCAACCACACACACTTTTTGAAAGCTTTCTACACTCCTGTATACCATACAATTTTTCTAGCCAGGCTCAGTTGTGGGGGCTCTTCTATTGAAAAGGTACAACATTCCAATTTTCCTGGCTCCTCGGATGGAATGGTACATTCCGGACCCTGCTTTTTAACAGCATTTCTGTGAAGGCTGTGATTGTAATTATTACGACAATAATCACATAGAAAAAACATATTTCAATATATTTGCAACATTATTGCTGATACTGCATGAGCGTACTGATGCCCTCAAATTGATATAACTCTCTCAAGAATGCCCTTATCCCTCCGCTTCCATTCCCTTTCCCATCCTCTTCCCCGCCGCAATTTGTGGTGCCTGTCCTCGCCAATGATTTCAAAAATGTCATAAGAATAAATCATTTCCTATACAAAAACAAAATCATTAGACTTATCGGGTAGATAAATAAGCTAGGAGCATCACGCAACGCATTTGAACTTTGTATGAAATCCACATTCATCGTATCATTGAAATAAAAACATTTACCATCTTTTAACTTCCCCAACTCTAAATTTCGAGTCTTACAAAATTCAATTCCAGTCTTGTAATTTCCAATAGGTTTTCCTTTCAAAATGGCTTTGGCACAATGCGAGAACATTAGCTCACAAAATTCCTCACAGACGTTCAACCGTTGCCACATATAAAACGTGTACTGATGGGGAGAACATATATAACACATTAGATAATTAATATATCTTGAACAATCTTCACTCGCTCCTTGCATAGGCTTCATCACACTAAAAGTAACGTCTATTTCTGCCTGTCTACAACAACTATTTTCTTTATACCACGTACAATTTTTTAAGCCAGGTTGAGGGGTGGGGGCTCTGTTATTAAAAAAGGTACAAAATTCCAATTTTCCTGGCTCTTCCGACGGAATGGTATATTCCGGACCCTGCTTTTCTACAGAATTTTCTGAGGAGGCTGTGATTATAATTATTGCGAGAATGGTCACGTATAGAATCATCTTTGAATATATTTGCAACATAATTGCTGAATCTGAGCGTACTGGTGCCTTCATATTTTATGATAACTCCTTTAACTATTTAACTGTTAAAATAATTCGTCTGAAATATTATGCGAAGAGAGTTAATGTTTGAAGACGTTATTGATGAAGTAATGATGTGCGTGCATGACAGCTGTACAATAGTTTCAAAACGATCGACCGAATGTTTACTTATAAGTCTTCTCTCTTCAAACACTTACAGTCTCATCTGTTGGTGTAGGCCTACCTTGATGAACATCACATTATTTATAATACAAGTACGATGAGTCATAGGCATTTAAAACGATTCCAAATTGAAATATCAAAGCTTTTTGATTTCCTGTTACGTATCACATCAACATATTTTAATATTAAAATTCTCGGTCGCGATTTCTGTTTATAACATGATTCCAATTGCAAGAGTGATGAACAAAACAGGTTGAAATATTATACTTTTGCTATTTGCCTATGTTTCCCCTTTTTTCTTTTATCTCAACAATTAGCATACAATTTTTTCACTGAACCTTTTAATAAAAGCCAATAAGTAACTGTAAACAATTACAATGCGAAAATGCTTTCTTCCTGGTTTCAAAGAATAGATGTTCAGAATTTTGTTCTTGATAATCATTTATCAAATACCAATAAAAGTCATTAATTCTTCCTGTCCATGCTGGTCAGTTTGCTAACATCCTCTAAAATTCCACCATCAGCAGATTGAGAAAAAAACAAGAATGTCCGCCAAATCTATCTATTCACATTCCGGTAAATAAAAGCCGACAGACAGAACAAAAATCTTGATGCACCTCGCATGAGATAAGCACTCGAATATGGCAGTGTAAGACAGTCCTCTATGAGAAATTCACGCGTGTATTAACTCCATTGCTGAACTGCGTTCATAACAATGTCATCCACATACGATCCCGGCATACGATAATCAAAGAATTCTGTACATGGGTAACTTTCTCAGTACATGTACGTATTCTGCAGTATATGTTGAACTAGTCCAAATCAATAAAACGTTGAGATGCCAATATCAGCTGTAGGTTAATATTTCAGACCCATTTTTATGTGTGTTAATGCATGCATGTGTAATTAAAATCAAATTGATATAATTTGCGCGTGGAATGCTAGTTACACATTGAGTTGCACCGTTAATCGATAATATCGTTAAAGTAAAATTGTCTGTTGGCGATATAATAGTAGGGTACGTAGAAGATAAACATTAAATTGCCGGAATAAATTGTATCTATATTCCAATTACAGTCGTCGATTTCGGTTTAGTGTATATTTATTAATTGATGTCACAGTTGATGCCGTCAGTGCGTATGCTGGTATTGTGTATTTATAAATATTTGGGTTCATTTTATGCAAATCACGAAAATATTTCTACATAAGCCTGTAAGAGCCACATTTTGAACGTATAATAGATCGAATGTGGAACTGTGAAGGAAACGTATGTCCCCCCCCCCCTCCCTTCACCCTCCCTAACTAAGACTCCACTGTACCTAAGACCCCACTTAGGTTTAAATCTAAGACTGCACCAGGTCTAAAACGAAGAGCATGCTATAGTCTAAAACTTAGACCCCACCAGGTTTAAAACTTAAACCTAACTAGACCCCAGTCACCCGGTCTAAAACTAATACCCCATTCACCAGGTCTAAAACTAAGACCCCACTAGGTCTAAAACTATAATACCCCACCAAGATTCAACCAGCTTTAAAACTAAGGCCCTACCGGGTCTAAAACTAACATCCCATTGGTCTAAAACTAAGAACCCACCAGATATAAAACTAAGACCCCACCAGGTCTAAAACTAACATCCCGATGATCTAAAACTATGAACCCACCAGGTCTAAACTAATACCCCACCAAGTATTAAAACTAAGACCCACCAACCTCTAAAACTAAGACCCCGTTGATCTAAAACTAAGAATCCACCAGGTCTAAACTATGACCCCACCAGGTCATAAATTAAGACCCACCAAGTCTAAACTAAGACCCTACAAGGTATTAGAACTAAGGCCCCAACAGGTCTAAAACTAAGACCCCACAAGGTATTAGAACTAAGGCCCCAACAGGTCTAAAACTAAGACCTCACCAGGTCTAAAACTTAGACCTCACCAGGTCTAAAACTAAGACCTCACCAGGTCTAAAACTTAAGACCTCATTGGTTGAAACCACTAGATATGAAACATCAGGCAAGGGGTTTAACCTCAAGTCTGATATCATTGATAGGACCATGTTAGTCTTATCAGATATTCTAGTTTGATTATCTGACACAACCAATCCTGGATAATTTCATAACTCCGTACCGGCCCGAAGTCTTCGAAGATTAAAGAGGGAGGCTCGTCTCAGTAAAATACGGTAAAAATAGGGGAATACTTTATTTTGACGTCATTTCCGGTTTTGGAGGCAGGATCTGATCCTCTGTCTGTTTGTACCACACAGTACAGCCAGACACTAGCATGTACGTTATGTGTGCAGAATTACATACACAGCGCATTACGCTACTGTGACGAGAAACTTATTTGTTTTTTTCAATGCTTTTTTGTCAGAAAGCGAAAGTGAAATCTTAGTAATATAATATTACAATGATAGTCACCAAATGAAAATTACTAAGAAAAAAAAGAAGAAGATGAAAGCAAAAAGTCAAAATAAACGATTCTACCGGGGCTTGAACTCACGGCATGATTTGAGAAAAAAAACGTTACTTGCGGTCGCCGCAAGCATCTGGGCTACTTCGTGTGGAGACCTTTCAGGCGTTTTAAATAACTATATACCTTGCATTACGAGACAACGAGTCGCGCAAAAATTTCAACCAATTAAAAAATATGAAAGGAATTCTAAATATTGTGCACATATGACGATATCGCCTCTTTAATCAAAATGTGAGCTCTTTCCATGGGAGATTTAGTGATAGGAATGTTTACCTTCATTACTCGAATTATTTGGGGGAAATGATCTACATGTTTGTATTCCGACTAATTTCAAGTAATTCAAATTATTGCAAGACTCCGAGTAACGGCATGATGCAAACAAGTTTCGCTGAAGTTATTTTCACAATGTAATTTTTATAGTCAAGTCTTTTCTTTAGATTATTCAATAAATAAAGGTAAGTATTTTACGAATACATTTAAGCTGCGCCGAGCTCCTTCCCCCCCTCACCCCCACCCCACTGTGGAAGTGAAAGCTGCAAGGTCACTTAAAACTACCTCTTTTCCTCGATTTCAGCATTTTAAGACACAATATGATTAACACGTAGCGAGTTTAGAAACTTTAAAAAAGCTATGTGTTGTTTTCAAACTGAAAGCGAGGGTTGGGGATATGTAAGTATGTCCCCGGGAAAAGAAAAAAAGACTTTGTAAATACTAAGAATTTGATAGCTTTCTATAGGCTTCGTTCTTGCCCCCCCCCCCTCTCCCCTCTCCCTTTCTCCCTCCCCACTCGAAATTTTGCGGTTGATGCATTTACAAAATATGTCATTTGCAGCATAAGTTTGATCACAAATAATTTGGGTGAGTACTTGATTTTTTGAAAGCTTTCGGCATGTCCGGTGGCTTCGATCTTGTGGTTAATATATGTAAAAAATAATTTGCCATTTGCAATATATATGATCAGAAATGACCTTGGTAATTATTGAATTTTTGAGAGCTTCCGAGGGGAAGCCCTGGGTTCAACTTTGACGTCACAATGACGTCACAATTGTATAAACTGCGCCGGTCATTTTTTTAACAAACTGGTGAAATATTTGCTCCTATCAATAGTATAAATTAAATAAGATTTCAACATGGTTTTTCCCTCAATCAGTCCAACTTGGTTTTTTGAGTGTCGCACAAACTGCATATGAAAATTCACAGAATAGTATGCACTTTAGACATGAGGAATATTTCCGTGAATTTCTATTTTCATGCATATGATATTGGACTATTAAAGAAACCATGGTGTTAAACCATTTTCAAAGTTTTCACCAGTGTGACTTCGCAGTGTAAATGTAATGTCATAAAGGCAGATCCATGACATATTTGTATGTATTTATATAAGATAGATCAAACGTGTTTTGTTTTACTTATAAAATGCAAGGCTCATGAGCAGATTAGCAAAGCACGTTGCATGTCATACGACATGTCGATAATTAAACAAAAAAAGTTTCCAATAATTTAGCAAAATCCAGGAAATACATTTTCAGAGAAATACATCAATAATGTCTTATAGATCTGCCATTTTGACATCAAATTTTACACTGTGAGGCAACTTTTCAACACACTATAGTCTGCTAGTGAAATTTTTGATATGCAATCAATCATAAACGGAATATGACATCAACATAGGGGAATACTTTATTTTGACGTCATTTCCGGTTTTGGAGGCAGGATCTGATCCTCTGTCTGTTTGTACCACACAGTACAGCCAGACACTAGCATGTACGTTATGTGTGCAGAATTACATACACAGCGCATTACGCTACTGTGACGAGAAACTTATTTGTTTTTTTCAATGCTTTTTTGTCAGAAAGCGAAAGTGAAATCTTAGTAATATAATATTACAATGATAGTCACCAAATGAAAATTACTAAGAAAAAAAAGAAGAAGATGAAAGCAAAAAAGTCAAAATAAACGATTCTACCGGGGCTTGAACTCACGGCATGATTTGAGAAAAAAAACATTATTTGCGATCTCCGCAAGCGTCTGTCCTATTTCGTGTCGTGACCTTTCAGGCGTTTTAAATAACTATATACCTTGCATTACGAGACAACGAGTCGCGCAAAAATTTCAACCAATTAAAAAATATGAAAGGAATTCTAAATATTGTGCACATATGACGATATCGCCTCTTTAATCAAAATGTGAGCTCTTTCCATGGGAGATTTAGTGATAGGAATGTTTACCTTCATTACTCGAATTATTTGGGGGAAATGATCTACATGTTTGTATTCCGACTAATTTCAAGTAATTCAAATTATTGCAAGACTCCGAGTAACGGCATGATGCAAACAAGTTTCGCTGAAGTTATTTTCACAATGTAATTTTTATAGTCAAGTCTTTTCTTTAGATTATTCAATAAATAAAGGTAAGTATTTTACGAATACATTTAAGCTGCGCCGAGCTCCTTCCCCCTCACCCCCACCCCACTGTGGAAGTGAAAGCTGCAAGGTCACTTAAAACTACCTCTTTTCCTCGATTTCAGCATTTTAAGACACAATATGATTAACACGTAGCGAGTTTAGAAACTTTAAAAAAGCTATGTGTTGTTTTCAAACTGAAAGCGAGGGTTGGGGATATGTAAGTATGTCCCCGGGAAAAGAAAAAAAGACTTTGTAAATACTAAGAATTTGATAGCTTTCTATAGGCTTCGTTCTTGCCCCCTCTCCCCTCTCCCTTTCTCCTCCCCACTCGAAATTTTGCGGTTGATGCATTTACAAAATATGTCATTTGCAGCATAAGTTTGATCACAAATAATTTGGGTGAGTACTTGATTTTTTGAAAGCTTTCGGCATGTCCGGTGGCTTCGATCTTGTGGTTAATATATGTAAAAATAATTTGCCATTTGCAATATATATGATCAGAAATGACCTTGGTAATTATTGAATTTTGAGAGCTTCCGAGGGGAAGCCCTGGGTTCAACTTTGACGTCACAATGACGTCACAATTGTATAAACTGCGCCGGTCATTTTTTAACAAACTGGTGAAATATTTGCTCCTATCAATAGTATAAATTAAATAAGATTTCAACATGGTTTTTCCCTCAATCAGTCCAACTTGGTTTTTGAGTGTCGCACAAACTGCATATGAAAATTCACAGAATAGTATGCACTTTAGACATGAGGAATATTTCCGTGAATTTCTATTTTCATGCATATGATATTGGACTATTAAAGAAACCATGGTGTTAAACCATTTTCAAAGTTTTTTCACCAGTGTGACTTCGCAGTGTAAATGTAATGTCATAAAGGCAGATCCATGACATATTTGTATGTATTTATATAAGATAGATCAAACGTGTTTTTGTTTTACTTATAAAATGCAAGGCTCATGAGCAGATTAGCAAAGCACGTTGCATGTCATACGACATGTCGATAATTAAACAAAAAAAGTTTCCAATAATTTAGCAAAATCCAGGAAATACATTTTCAGAGAAATACATCAATAATGTCTTATAGATCTGCCATTTTGACATCAAATTTTACACTGTGAGGCAACTTTTCAACACACTATAGTCTGCTAGTGAAATTTTTGATATGCAATCAATCATAAACGGAATATGACATCAACATAGGGGAATACTTTATTTTGACGTCATTTCCGGTTTTGGAGGCAGGATCTGATCCTCTGTCTGTTTGTACCACACAGTACAGCCAGACACTAGCATGTACGTTATGTGTGCAGAATTACATACACAGCGCATTACGCTACTGTGACGAGAAACTTATTTGTTTTTTCAATGCTTTTTGTCAGAAAGCGAAAGTGAAATCTTAGTAATATAATATTACAATGATAGTCACCAAATGAAAATTACTAAGAAAAAAAAGAAGAAGATGAAAGCAAAAAGTCAAAATAAACGATTCTACCGGGGCTTGAACTCACGGCATGATTTGAGAAAAAAAACGTTACTTGCGGTCGCCGCAAGCATCTGGGCTACTTCGTGTGGAGACCTTTCAGACGTTTTAAATAACTATATACCTTGCATTACGAGACAACGAGTCGCGCAAAAATTTCAACCAATTAAAAAATATGAAAGGAATTCTAAATATTGTGCACATATGACGATATCGCCTCTTTAATCAAAATGTGAGCTCTTTCCATGGGAGATTTAGTGATAGGAATGTTTACCTTCATTACTCGAATTATTTGGGGGAAATGATCTACATGTTTGTATTCCGACTAATTTCAAGTAATTCAAATTATTGCAAGACTCCGAGTAACGGCATGATGCAAACAAGTTTCGCTGAAGTTATTTTCACAATGTAATTTTTATAGTCAAGTCTTTTCTTTAGATTATTCAATAAATAAAGGTAAGTATTTTACGAATACATTTAAGCTGCGCCGAGCTCCTTCCCCCTCACCCCCACCCCACTGTGGAAGTGAAAGCTGCAAGGTCACTTAAAACTACCTCTTTTCCTCGATTTCAGCATTTTAAGACACAATATGATTAACACGTAGCGAGTTTAGAAACTTTAAAAAAGCTATGTGTTGTTTTCAAACTGAAAGCGAGGGTTGGGGATATGTAAGTATGTCCCCGGGAAAAGAAAAAAAGACTTTGTAAATACTAAGAATTTGATAGCTTTCTATAGGCTTCGTTCTTGCCCCCTCTCCCCTCTCCCTTTCTCCCTCCCCACTCGAAATTTTGCGGTTGATGCATTTACAAAATATGTCATTTGCAGCATAAGTTTGATCACAAATAATTTGGGTGAGTACTTGATTTTTGAAAGCTTTCGGCATGTCCGGTGGCTTCGATCTTGTGGTTAATATATGTAAAAATAATTTGCCATTTGCAATATATATGATCAGAAATGACCTTGGTAATTATTGAATTTTTGAGAGCTTCCGAGGAAGCCCTGGGTTCAACTTTGACGTCACAATGACGTCACAATTGTATAAACTGCGCCGGTCATTTTTTTAACAAACTGGTGAAATATTTGCTCCTATCAATAGTATAAATTAAATAAGATTTCAACATGGTTTTTCCCTCAATCAGTCCAACTTGGTTTTTTGAGTGTCGCACAAACTGCATATGAAAATTCACAGAATAGTATGCACTTTAGACATGAGGAATATTTCCGTGAATTTCTATTTTCATGCATATGATATTGGACTATTAAAGAAACCATGGTGTTAAACCATTTTCAAAGTTTTCACCAGTGTGACTTCGCAGTGTAAATGTAATGTCATAAAGGCAGATCCATGACATATTTGTATGTATTTATATAAGATAGATCAAACGTGTTTTTGTTTTACTTATAAAATGCAAGGCTCATGAGCAGATTAGCAAAGCACGTTGCATGTCATACGACATGTCGATAATTAAACAAAAAAAGTTTCCAATAATTTAGCAAAATCCAGGAAATACATTTTCAGAGAAATACATCAATAATGTCTTATAGATCTGCCATTTTGACATCAAATTTTACACTGTGAGGCAACTTTTCAACACACTATAGTCTGCTAGTGAAATTTTTGATATGCAATCAATCATAAACGGAATATGACATCAACATGATTATTTTATTGAACATTTGTGAACATTTTCTATACCTATATCCTTCTTCATGTTAATGTTATAAACCGTTATTCATATATTCTCGGTAAAATGTGTTTTTTCTCACAAAAATCTCTCAAAAGCCGTTTGGTATTTAACTTCTGAACTTAGGGATTTGCCATGCATCGATAAAACTTTGGTTAAACAAATAAGAGCGCTCTCTGTGTTGTACTACCTACATGCATGGGCCAAAGGATATGATTACAAATTTAACGTTTACATTTTCTTGTAGAGAAACATTTTCTTGTAGAGAAACATTTTCTTGTAGAGAAACATTTTCTTGTAGAGAAACATTTTCTTGTAGAAAAACATTTTCTTGTAGAGAAACATTTTCTTGTAGAGAAACATTTTCTTGTAGAGAAACATTTTCTTGTACAGAAACATTTTCCTGTAGAGAAAGATTTTCTTGTACAGAAACATTTTCTTGTAGAAAAACATTTTCTTGTACAGAAACATTTTCTTGTAGAAAAACATTTTCTTGTGCAGAAACATTTTCTTGTACAGAAACATTTTCTTGTAGAGAAACATTTTCTTGTAGAGAAACATTTTCTTGTAGAGAAACATTTTCTTGTAGAGAAACATTTTCTTGTGCAGAAACATTTTCTTGTACAGAAACATTTTCTTGTAGAGAAACATTTTCTTGTAGAAAAACATTTTCTTGTAGAGAAACATTTTCTTGTAGAGAAACATTTTCTTGTAGAGAAACATTTTCTTGTGCAGAAACATTTTCTTGTAGAGAAACATTTTCTTGTAGAGAAACATTTTCTTGTAGAGAAACATTTTCTTGTAGAGAAACATTTTCTTGTAGAGAAACATTTTCTTGTACAGAAACATTTTCTTGTAGAGAAACATTTTCTTGTAGAGAAACATTTTCTTGTAGAGAAACATTTTCTTGTAGAGAAACATTTTCTTGTAGAGAAACATTTTCTTGTAGAGAAACATTTTCCTGCAGAGAAACATTTTCTTGTAGAGAAACATTTTCTTGTAGAGAAACATTTTCTTGTACAGAAACATTTTCTTGTAGAGAAACATTTTCTTGTAGAGAAACATTTTCTTGTAGAGGAACATTTTCTTGTAGAGGAACATTTTCTTGTAAAGAAACATTTTCTTGTAGAGAAACATTTTCTTGTGCAGAAACATTTTCTTGTAGAGAAACATTTTCTTGTAGAGAAACATTTTCTTGTAGAGAAACATTTTCTTGTGTGCAGAAACATTTTCTTGTAGAGAAACATTTTCTTGTAGAGAAACATTTTCTTGTAGAGGAACATTTTCTTGTCGGAAACATTTTCTTGTAGAGAAACATTTTCTTGTGCAGAAACATTTTCTTGTAGAGAAACATTTTCTTGTGCAGAAATATTTTCTTGTAGAGAAACATTTTCTTGCAGAGAAACATTTTCTTGTAGAGAAACATTTTCTTGTAGAGAAACATTTTCTTGTAGAGAAACATTTTCTTGTACAGAAACATTTTTTTGTAGAGGAACATTTTCTTGTAGAGGAACATTTTCTTGTAAAGAAACATTTTCTTGTAGAGAAACATTTTCTTGTGCAGAAACATTTTTTTGTAAAGGAACATTTTCTTGTAGAGACACATTTTCTTGTGCAGAATTATTTTCTTGTACAAAAACATTTTCTTGTAGAGAAACATTTTCTTGTACAGAAACATTTTTTGTAGAGGAACATTTTCTTGTAGAGGAACATTTTCTTGTAAAGAAACATTTTCTTGTAGAGAAACATTTTCTTGTAGAGAAACATTTTCTTGTAGAGAAACATTTTCTTGTAGAGAGAACATTTTCTTGCAGAGAAACATTTTCTTGTAGAGAAACATTTTCTTGTAGAGAAACATTTTCTTGTAGAGAAACATTTTCTTGTAGAGAAACATTTTCTTGTAGAGAAACATTTTCTTGTAGAGAAACATTTTCTTGTAGAGAAACATTTTCTTGTGCAGAAACATTTTCTTGTACAGAAACATTTTCTTGTAGAGAAACATTTTCTTGTAGAAAAACATTTTCTTGTAGAGAAACATTTTCTTGTAGAGAAACATTTTCTTGTAGAGAAACATTTTCTTGTAGAGAAACATTTTCTTGTAGAGAAACATTTTCTTGTAGAGAAACATTTTCTTGTAGAGAAACATTTTCTTGTAGAGAAACATTTTCTTGTACAGAAACATTTTTTTGTAGAGAAACATTTTCTTGTAGAGAAACATTTTCTTGTAGAGGAACATTTTCTTGTAGAGGAACATTTTCTTGTAAAGAAACATTTTCTTGTAGAGAAACATTTTCTTGTGCAGAAACATTTTCTTGTAGAGAAACATTTTCTTGTAGAGAAACATTTTCTTGTAGAGAAACATTTTCTTGTGTGCAGAAACATTTTCTTGTAGAGAAACATTTTCTTGTAGAGAAACATTTTCTTGTAGAGGAACATTTTCTTGTCGGAAACATTTTCTTGTAGAGAAACATTTTCTTGTGCAGAAACATTTTCTTGTAGAGAAACATTTTCTTGTGCAGAAACATTTTCTTGTAGAGAAACATTTTCTTGCAGAGAAACATTTTCTTGTAGAGAAACATTTTCTTGTAGAGAAACATTTTCTTGTAGAGAAACATTTTCTTGTAGAGAAACATTTTTTTGTAGAGGAACATTTTCTTGTAGAGGAACATTTTCTTGTAAAGAAACATTTTCTTGTAGAGAAACATTTTCTTGTGCAGAAACATTTTTTTGTAAAGGAACATTTTCTTGTAGAGAAACATTTTCTTGTGCAGAAACATTTTCTTGTACAAAAACATTTTCTTGTAGAGAAACATTTTCTTGTACAGAAACATTTTTTTGTAGAGGAACATTTTCTTGTGCAGAAACATTTTCTTGTAGAGGAACATTTTCTTGTAAAGAAACATTTTCTTGTAGAGAAACATTTTCTTGTAGAGAAACATTTTCTTGTACAGAAACATTTTCTTGTAGAGAAACATTTTCTTGCAGAGAAACATTTTCTTGTAGAGAAACATTTTCTTGTAGAGAAAGATTTTCTTGCAGAGAAACATTTTCTTGCAGAGAAACATTTTCTTGTACAGAAACATTTTCTTGTACAGAAACATTTTCTTGTACAGAAACATTTTCTTGTAGAGAAACATTTTCTTGTAGAGAAACATTTTCTTGTACAGAAACATTTTCTTCCAGAGAAACATTTTCCTGTAGAGAAACATTTTCTTGTAGAGAAACATTTTCTTGTAGAGGAACATTTTCTTGTAGAGAAACATTTTCTTGTACAGAAACATTTTCTTGCAGAGAAACATTTTCCTGTAGAGAAACATTTTCTTGTAGAGAAACATTTTCTTGTAGAGAAACATTTTCTTGTAGAGAAACATTTTCTTGCAGAGAAACATTTTCTTGCAGAGAAACATTTTCCTGTAGAGAAACATTTTCTTGTAGAGGAACATTTTCTTGTAGAGAAACATTTTCTTGTAAAGAAACATTTTCCTGTAGAGAAAGATTTTCTCGTAGAGAAACATTTTCTTGTAGAGGAACATTTTCTTGTGCAGAAACATTTTCTTGTACAGAAACATTTTCTTGTAGAGGAACATTTTCTTGTGCAGAAACATTTTCTTGTACAGAAACATTTTCTTGTAGAGAAACATTTTCTTGTGCAGAAACATTTTCTTGTACAGAAACATTTTCTTGTAGAGAAACATTTTCTTGCAGAGAAACATTTTCCTGTAGAGAAACATTTTCTTGTAGAGGAACATTTTCTTGTAGAGAAACATTTTCTTGTAAAGAAACATTTTCCTGTAGAGAAAGATTTTCTCGTAGAGAAACATTTTCTTGTAGAGGAACATTTTCTTGTGCAGAAACATTTTCTTGTACAGAAACATTTTCTTGTAGAGGAACATTTTCTTGTGCAGAAACATTTTCTTGTACAGAAACATTTTCTTGTAGAGAAACATTTTCTTGTGCAGAAACATTTTCTTGTACAGAAACATTTTCTTGTAGAGAAACATTTTCTTGCAGAGAAACATTTTCCTGTAGAGAAACATTTTCTTGTACAGAAACATTTTCTTGTAGAGAAACATTTTCTTGTAGAGAAACATTTTCTTGTACAGAAACATTTTCTTGCAGAGAAACATTTTCCTGTAGAGAAACATTTTCTTGTAGAGGAACATTTTCTTGTAGAGAAACATTTTCTTGTAGAGAAACATTTTCCTGTAGAGAAAGATTTTCTCGTAGAGAAACATTTTCTTGTAGAGGAACATTTTCTTGTGCAGAAACATTTTCTTGTACAGAAACATTTTCTTGTAGAGGAACATTTTCTTGTGCAGAAACATTTTCTTGTACAGAAACATTTTCTTGTAGAGAAACATTTTCTTGTGCAGAAACATTTTCTTGTACAGAAACATTTTCTTGTAGAGGAACATTTTCTTGCAGAGAAACATTTTCCTGTAGAGAAACATTTTCTTGTACAGAAACATTTTCTTGTAGAGAAACATTTTCTTGTAGAGAAACATTTTCTTGTAGAGGAACATTTTCTTGCAGAGAAACATTTTCCTGTAGAGAAACATTTTTTTGTAGAGAAACATTTTCCTGTAGAGAAACATTTTCTTGTAGAGAAACATTTTCTTGTAGAGAAACATTTTCTTGTGCAGAAACATTTTCTTGTACAGAAACATTTTCTTGTAGAGAAACATTTTCTTGTAGAGAAACATTTTCTTGTAGAGAAACATTCTCTTGTAGAGAAACATTTTCTTGTAGAGAAACATTTTCTTGTGCAGAAACATTTTCTTGTACAGAAACATTTTCTTGTAGAGAAACATTTTCTTGTGCAGAAACATTTTCTTGTACAGAAACATTTTCTTGTAGAGAAACATTTTCTTGTACAGAAACATTTTCTTGTACAGAAACATTTTCTTGTAGAGGAACATTTTCTTGTGCAGAAACATTTTCTTGTACAGAAACATTTTCTTGTAGAGGAACATTTTCTTGTGCAGAAACATTTTCTTGTACAGAAACATTTTCTTGTAGAGAAACATTTTCTTGTGCAGAAACATTTTCTTGTACAGAAACATTTTCTTGTAGAGGAACATTTTCTTGCAGAGAAACATTTTCCTGTAGAGAAACATTTTCTTGTACAGAAACATTTTCTTGTACAGAAACATTTTCTTGTAGAGAAACATTTTCTTGTAGAGAAACATTTTCTTGTAGAGAAACATTTTCCTGTAGAGAAAGATTTTCTCGTAGAGAAAGATTTTCTTGTACAGAAACATTTTCTTGTAGAGAAACATTTTCTTGTGCAGAAACATTTTCTTGTACAGAAACATTTTCTTGTAGAGGAACATTTTCTTGCAGAGAAACATTTTCCTGTAGAGAAACATTTTTTTGTAGAGAAACATTTTCCTGTAGAGAAACATTTTCTTGTAGAGAAACATTTTCTTGTAGAGAAACATTTTCTTGTGCAGAAACATTTTCTTGTACAGAAACATTTTCTTGTAGAGAAACATTTTCTTGTAGAGAAACATTTTCTTGTAGAGAAACATTCTCTTGTAGAGAAACATTTTCTTGTAGAGAAACATTTTCTTGTGCAGAAACATTTTCTTGTACAGAAACATTTTCTTGTAGAGAAACATTTTCTTGTGCAGAAACATTTTCTTGTACAGAAACATTTTCTTGTAGAGAAACATTTTCTTGTACAGAAACATTTTCTTGTAGAGAAACATTTTCTTGTACAGAAACATTTTCTTGTAGAGAAACATTTTCTTGTAGAGAAACATTTTCTTGTGCAGAAACATTTTCTTGTGCAGAAACATTTTCTTGTAGAGAAACATTTTCTTGTGCAGAAACATTTTCTTGTAGAGAAACATTTTCTTGTGCAGAAACATTTTCTTGTAGAGAAACATTTTCTTGTGCAGAAACATTTTCTTGTAGAGAAACATTTTCTTGTGCAGAAACATTTTCTTGTAGAGAAACATTTTCTTGTGCAGAAACATTTTCTTGTAGAGAAACATTTTCTTGTGCAGAAACATTTTCTTGTAGAGAAACATTTTCTTGTGCAGAAACATTTTCTTGTACAGAAACATTTTCTTGTAGAGGAACATTTTCTTGCAGAGAAACATTTTCTTGTACAGAAACATTTTCTTGTAGAGAAACATTTTCTTGTAGAGAAACATTTTCTTGCAGAGAAACATTTTCCTGTAGAGAAAGATTTTCTTGTAGAGAACATCAATAATAAAAAAAGCCTTCAATAATAACAAATATATAAGATTTTGCTTTACGTTTTAGAAGATTTACAATGCAATTTTTCGGCACATATGTTTTTTTGATGAGTTTCTCAGCGATAAAATTTTTCCAATCTTTGAAAGAGGTGGCGTAATATATATGTTGAAATTTATGTAGCAAGGTAAAGGCCAGTTATCGTCTCTAATGCGCGGAGGTAAAGATAATTCAATTCCTGTGTTTTGATTGGTCGAAACGCAATGGTGCAATGTGAATTTAAATTGGTAGGCCAATCAGTATCGTCTAACGGAGACAAATGTTGGCGTACTCGTATTTTTTTGAGGTGGGTAGGGAAGGGGGAATTGGGGTGTTCCGCAGTCTACCCCCCCCCAAAGGCTTCCTACGCCCATGTATGTTTGTGATGGGGCAAAATATGAAATCTGCCCCCTCCCCTCCAATGAAAATTTATATTTTCCTACGAGGCTGCATGGGTAGTTTTATAAGTACGGTTTTTAAGAAAAAGGACAGAAATTGTCATCCGTGTTGCAGTGTAAAATTCTGGTTTTCGTTTTGGGAAAACTTTTATGGTAATTTTTAGCAAATCACTGCATACAAAATCCCAGGGGCCGTAATTCCCGGGGGCAGGGGGAACATGTCCACGCGCACTTTTCAGCAAAATGAAAGAAATTAGGTTTATTTGGGGAAACATTTGCCTCTTTCCCTCCAATTTTACGGATAAGAGGCAATATGCCACCCCCGCCACCCCCTTCCCCTCCCCCTCCCACAAACTATGGCCCTGCAAAATCCCATCAGTCGGTTTAAATGATTTGCTTTATATTATAAAATTTCAGTTTGCAATATAAATTTAGAAGTCAGCCATAAATTATGCAACTAACTTTGCGGGACCATTTGAAATGCCGCATCCAATCCATTCCTTTTGGTCTCCACAAATCTAAATTCTGAAAAAGCGAAAAAAGAAAAGAAGAAAAAAAAAGAAGGCATATGACGTCATCATGTTGTGATTGCGCAAGGTGGTTAACCTGCAGCGCCAAACATGTTTAATCTTGCATGCATGATGCGCATATGTGTGTAGCTTGCTAGCTGCTCTGGATCCCGCGGAAGGAGCGGAGGTAAATATGAACTTTTACCCCTCTGCATTTCGGCAGTTTATGCCTCAGAGTTAAAATGTTTTGAAAATTCAAATTCCAGATTCCGATGTTCGCACTTAGGAAAGACAATCGAAGCCGTGATTAACCCGGAGGATTATGCTTTAACAAGAGTGTTTAGAACAAGAGAAATCATTATTTTTAAGCAAAGATATGGACGCGTAAGTTAAAAGTTTCATTATTGCAATGTTCATCAGAGTCTAACGTTAGGGCCTACTGCCAGACTGTACGTAAAGGCACAGTACAGATCACAGGTGTTCCTAGCGTTATGGCAACTAGGGCCTAGGCCTATATAAATCTCGGTATAACAAGGTAGGGCCTAGGTCACCTCCTTCCTACCGCGACTTTCAAACCATATCTCAAAATTCTTTTTTTTTGACCACTTGCTAATCGTGATTAGGCCTCTACATTTTTTTACTTAACTCACATTTTCCAGAGATGCCCTTCTTCGTTTATAGGTCACAGTATGTCAGTAGGCTATTTCATTTTTATTTTTATTTCCGATGAGATGTACATTCTGCCCCATTACATGTTAAATGGCTGACAATTTGCTGCAAACCCCCCAAAAATGTCCACAAAGACGTCAGGAAGAAGCAGCACTAGTATTATTTTGACAAGAACGATCCGGTGAAGATTACGATGGCATCACGGTGAACACAAACAAAATTCGATCCGATTGGTCCAAATACAGTACATGCGCACACCAGTTCCTGCGTGCTTGACTCCACCACTGGAGTGTTATGCAGTATTGTTTCAGATACAGATATACTTATATTTAAAGGTAGATTTGTTTGTATCTTAGCATGATTTTGTATATCCCCCCCCCCCTCACTTTTGACTCTTCCCCTCCTTTGATAATATTCCTTTTTGGTGAGCATGTGAAGCATAATGTGAACCTATATAATGGCGATTTTGTCCGGCTCTTTATCTGGCCATCCACAGTTTTTCCTGAGATTTCTTCAGAAATGTTAAAGTTTTTTGAGAATTCCTCAGAAAATGTTAAAGTTTCTTCAGATATCCTAAAAGTGTTAGTTTTTTAGAGACACTTCAGACAACATCAGTACTAACATTCCAATTCTTTACAATAATTGTTACAATATATGCCATAGTAAAAAGTATGCATACAACGGATGCCAAAGTTGTTCTTAAACGAGTTGAAAGAAATTGGGCGGTCCCTTGCATCAAGAAAATTGTTAACACCTATAATACCCAATTCCAACCAGGACTTTTAATGTGGAAATTATTCCAAACAATTGGATCCTTGATGTTTGACACTGAATCATTATAAGAATATCTATACCAAGCACGACATGTACATTATTATTAAATTCATTTAGAGTGACAATATCAGTACACTTCACCTTGCATTTAAAAAGAAACTCTCTACCAGATTTATATAATAGTGGTTAAAGAGCAACTTCCAAAACTTATTTTCACAAAAAATACATTAGGCCTACATGTGAATAAAAAAGTTATTTGAAATTTAAAATTACCCAAATAAACAGCCTTTCTTTGTTAATATTTCTTTTTCGTGAGCATGCGAAGCATAATGCGAACGTATGTAATTACAATTTCGTCTAGCTCTCCGTCCGGCTGTCCACAATTTTTCCAAAGATTCTCACAGAAATGTTAAAGTTTTTTTGAGAATTCCTCAGAAAAAGTTTAAAGTTTCTTCAGAGTTCCTTAGAAAAAGTTGAAGTTTCTTTAGATATCCTTAAAGTGTAGGTTTTTTAGAGACACTTAAAACAGATTGAAGACTATTTTCCTTAAAAAATTTACAAAACATTTGATTTTTGCTTAGAAGATTACTGTAAAATGATATAATTATCCAATTTTCTTCAGAGATCCTCAAGCATCTCTTTCGTAGCACTGGAGATTTAAAATCCTTAAAATTCTTTAAAATATTTGGGTACCAACGGTTGTATCAGGCATGATTATTAAACTCCACCTTTATTAGTGTGTACATTTGCATTAAGTTGCTACAGTATATGAACTGACCAGACTTTTATTTAGTATGCTCAGTCAGGGAGTGTGACAGGATGGACTGCATATGGACATAGGGAGGGATGCCATGTCGGACATGGATGGGGGCTATGCGAGACATATGATAGAATATATACCATGTGGTATACACCAAGGGCTATATCAGGCGTAGTTATTTGACTCTGCCTTTTGTTCTTATTCAACAAGTCATTTGCATATAAGTTAATATATAAACTGATACTTTCATACATAGTGTCCTCATTCAGGGACTGTGGTAGCTAGGATGAGACTTATGGAGCCTATGGGATGTTATGTGGGGCATAGGGTGGGATGCCATGTATGATATGGGGTGGGATGCCATGTGGGACATGGGGTGGGATGCCATGTGGAAGAGGGTGGAATGCCATGTAGGATATATGGTGGAATGCCATGCGGCACATAGGGTGGAATGTCATGGGATGGGATGTCATGTGGGACATGGGGTGGGATGCCATGTGGGACATAGGGTAGAAGGCTATGTGGTACATAGGGTAGGAGGCCATGGGGACATGGGATGTGATGCCATGTGGGACATAAAGTAGGATGTCATTGGGACATTAGGAGGGTTACTATGTGGAACATATGGTGGGATCCAATGTGGGGCCCAAGGTGGGATGCCATGTGGGATATCAAGTAAGAAGCCACTGATGCAGGAAACACAAGTTTTTATTCAAGCAATAACAATTTTTCTATGGCCAATAATTTCAATAGCCAGCTCGTAAACAATATCTCAAGAATGATACACTGGATTTATGTCATATTTGGTACATAGATAGCCCATGGTCTGTAAATATGCCCTATTGTTATTGGTTGTGATATCATGTATGTTAATCAGTAGGTGGGGTTTAATATAAAAATCTTGAAATGCCTTTATTTTGACAATCACACTTCTGTTTTGTATTGTATTTGTTATAGTAATGATGTTAGCTAGTGTGTACGTGTGTTGAATTTCATTAATATGCATAGTGGGCGGGGCTTAATATGATTTTGCCGAAAAGAGCTTGTACACAGTATCTCAAGAACGGTAAATGGATTCGTCATATTTGGTATACAGATAGCTCATGGTCTGTTGATGTGCCCTACTGTTTTTAGTGGTGATATCATGCATTCTATTTAGTAGGCGGTGCTTAAAACAACAATCTTGAAATGCTCTTATTTTGGCAATCACACGTCTGTTTTGTTTTGTATTTGTTATAACAATGATCTTAGCTAGTGTGTACGTGTTCATTGTAGTTGAACTTTCCATTGATATACAGTCCTTAGTGGGCGGGGCTTAACATGATTTGGTTGAAAAATCTAAATGATGTAAACCATACTGTATTTCATGGTTTTTGTGGTACACAGGTCAGTCATGGTCTACATTGTAATATAATATTGTGGGTGGTGATGTCATGAATATTAATGAGCAGGTGGGGCTTACTGACATAGTTTTAAAATAGGATAAGTGAGCAACCGTTTTTGTATCATACTTGCTATGATAATGTTTCTTATTGTACAAATGCTAATGTTGTCAACATTATTAATCTACATGGTGGGTGTGGCTTATGAGTAAATATCATCGAACAAATATATCATGATATGCAATGACAAATTTTGGAAATCGATCAGCTTATGAAAAAAAAATAGCATCAGAACCACAAAACCTTTTGGTTCTGGTTTTGCTATTAACTGCCAATGTGAATAACAAAATTATTATCACTTTTTCTCCTGCTTTATTGGTTGCTGCGTGTTGTGAGCTGTACAGTCAAAATATCAGGTTTTTTGTTATTTCTTATGTGTTGCAATCTGAGAAGGGCTTGTTGGATAACGAATGAGTCATGCATCGCTTTATAAATGGACCAATGGTATACTGCGGGAATCTTATGGACCAATGAAAATTGGGAGATTGTTGGCCACCTGCACAATTCGCGTAGCTAGGGTATGGGACCAAGTGTATGAAAAAAATGCTTTCAAATGCTTATTTATATGTGCGTTATACATGTACATGATGGTAAGGTATTACGCACATGCGTTGTTATTTACATTTTTGTATCCAACAACTGCAGCTGATTGGTTGGGTAACAAAGGAATTTTATTCCCCCACTCCCCAGCCCCAGCAGTTGATTGGTCTAAGTACTGAAGAAATATTTTTTTAAGCATACTATTCTAAGAGAACTGAGTGGCCTTAAACTGTTTCGTATTTGAATTAGGCTCCAGGTGTGCAACAAGCCAGACTAAAGTGTGCAAATAAAAGTGGAATAAATCAAAACAAAAATTAATAACTTCCGACATGAGTAAACTTCTTTTCATTGTCTTTGTCAAAATGAGAAGTTTATAGCTACCATCTTTTCATCTACAACTTATTTCCTCTAAAATTTTCACTTCTCTCTATTCTTTCCTACTTTTCTAATCATCTCTTTCATAACCTCTGCACCTTAATTATTTAACACCCTCTTGGCACGTTTGACTGACTGTCATGGTGCGTTAAACCTCAATAAACCAAACGTTTATAGTTACATCTAACCAACCACTGGTACATTTCGAACATACATTACAAGATTTCAAGTATGTGTGAAAGCATAGAGACACTTTAAATGGTATCTCTGTGGTGAAAGTCAATGGCAGTTAAACTTGAAACATACATGTATCTGTGTTGTGTTGGTAAGCACTACATATTATCACATACTGTATGGGCTGTTTCGAGGAGTCAAAAGAATTGGACGTACAGGGAGCGTCAAAAACCTTCATGATGTGGGCCCTAACCTTGGAGGAGTGGTAACATTATTTGACATAATCTCTCCCCTTTTGCAGCCCAGATTGTTCCTTCTTGGATGACACACAGAAAGACGTACTGAACACGTTGGGACGTCTTTACAGCCACATTCCAATGCACAGTCTAGTATCAAGCATCAGCGACAAGATCAACTACCAGTCTGGGGTAGATGGCCTCACACTTCTGAACCGCTGCATTGATGAGCTGGAAACACAGAGAGTTTTGAAGGCTGAAAGAGATTCTGTTATAGATCTTACAAGTGAGTTTGGCAAAATGATCTATTGGATTAAAGAATTAGTTCAGGGGTCAGGCAAGTCTATTTTATATGAAAGAGGACTTTTAAAAGAAACAAAATGTGGAAGAAAGCATTCAAAAATCTTGTTCAGTTAATGAGATATTCCAGTTTTAAGTTGGGTATCATTTGTGTAGAAACGATTGAAAGCGGAATATTTGTGTTGTCATTGCCTCAGATTTGTCAAAATCTTTATGTATTCTATCATATTTTGTCCTTAAATTTTGTGACTTAAAACCATTGGATATGTCAGAAAAGTAGTAAAACAGAATATGTAAGAACCATTTTAATTTACCACCTGAAGAAATTTAGAGAAAAATTAATTGAAATAGGAAAAATGCTAGATTTATTTTCTTTAAAATACATTAACAATTGTTAAGAATGTGAGGATAAGGGTGCCAACCTTCTATAGTAGACTTACTACACCAGTCATTTCTACAAAGATAAGACAGTTTTAAACTTGGTTATCTCTTTAACAGAATCAGATTTTGGATACTTTCGTATTGAACGTAAAAGTCACGCGATCATGTCATCTGCTCGATCTGCAAATCATGTTTTCTTGAGTTCATCATATCATGGAGTAAATTGTAACTCCATGATCATATAACATTAGTGATATTAACAATTTGTGTCGTGAGCCGGTTTTCTTGAAAAGTATTGCGATATATGGCGATATTTTTCGCCACGATAATTGATAGGTACTGTAATACAGCCATGTCATGACAGCACTACAAATAAATATAAGAAGTATTGATATCTTATTCTGTCTAGGAGTTATTGCACTTCAATGATTTCTTCATTGTATTGAACAGTGACCTTACAGTGAAAAGTATGATGTTATTACAGATCCAAGATAATTTTGTATACATTTCTCTAAAATTAACATTTATTTAATTTCATTTGGAGTGTAACGTACCTGCACATTTCCAGATGGGCAAAGCATGTTCTTGTTAAGGGCACGTATACCCCATATTAATAATTAAACACACATTTTATCCGTAAATTTGGAAAGAAGCTTCAATTCACGCATCAGAGCCTCAACTAGACATCTTTATTTTATTGTGAATTTGATCAAATTATTAGAATAATGTTTCTGGATGGACTGAAAAATATATATTAACAGGTTAGCAACAACACGAGGTTATATGGTTTAAAATGTACTAAAAATTATGAAAATAGGAAAAAAGGCCCATAAAATTGTTTAGAAATTGACCATATTACAAGAATTTAAAATTTAGTTACCTAATTAGCATAAATTGTGAAATAATTTGTAGCCCCAGAAGGGGACAACTAGAAAATTGCTGATGTTAACTTAATGCTTTTTTAGTCCTCCCCCCAAATATTTCTAATGGGAGAAGCTAGCTATATTGAATGAACAGGAACAGGAATTTGAATGTTATTGTAACCTTGACCCAGATTGCACAATTTGAGAACTTTTGATATTTGACATTTGGGAAAGAAATGTAAAGAATTATATTCAGGAAATTTAGCTGTATATCTTATCCTGTTCATACATACATCATCAGTTTGTGCATGTATTCTGAAAATGTTTTCAAATTTTGATTTGTCATAACTTAACAACTATGCATGCTATTTTGTGACTGTTTCTGCTTAGAATTGAATGCTCTTGCATGTTTCTGTCTAAATGAAAGGGAGATAAATAGGAAGTACGTCGGGTACTATTATGGGTTTTTTTTCCTTCCCAGGAAGTAATACAGAAAACATGTATTGTTTTATTCCTTAGAATCACCACCCAACACAGTGGTCATGGACGGACGGAGCTCCACAAAAAAGGCAAAGACAGAATCGCCAACGGATCAGATCATCGTCATACCTGAAGATTCACCGCAAAAATTTAACTTGTCAGGTATTTCAAACGAAGGGGAACTAGGAAAATTGTCTTTTAATTCCTCTGCTGATTCAGGAGCATTTTTAGAAGAGGAGGAAGATTTACCCATAGTAAGAAGGACAGAAGAAAGGAAAATTAAAGATGAACTTGGTCTTGGGGCAGTACCTGATTCAAATCAAAGTGTCATGCAGACTGTCTCGAGTGAAATGCATGGTGTGAAAGGAGGACAGTTTAAGATTGAGGTAAAAACTCGGAAAGGTACAAAATTTGATCAAAGTGGTGATACATCTTTCAAATCTGTTCATGTTGCAGGAACAGACAGTAAAGCTACTCTTGTTATGAAATGGAAAAGAAGCTGCACCGCAGTAGGGGAAGGTGATCATCCAGGTAGTGCCAAATCAGAAAAACCCGAAATGAAACTTAATGAAAAGAAATATAAACCGTCCATATCTGGGGATTCAATTCCTGAAGTGGTACCTGATTCATCCATGGGAAGGACGAGGATATCTGGATTGTCAACAGAAGGAGGTAATGGTGTTGTTTCTGCGGATAAACTTCTTTCAAAGAAAATACCAACTGGAATTCAACAATCATCTCATACTAATGTTGTAAGTTCTGTATTGAATGTAAAGAACTGCGTAGACAAGATGATGGTTACGGATATGCCAGAGCCAGTTTCTTCTGAGACGTCACTCGTGGCGCAACTACAAGTTGCAAGAATTTTAAGGTTGAGATACAAGCAAGAGCTGATGTTGGTAAAACATGTTCTTAAAGTTTATGATTCTACCAAATATGAACAGACCCGTGACGAACTAGAGAGCGAGTTAAGCCTTCTCCAGAATAGATTAAGTGAGAAGGAACGTCATATTGAGAAACTTGAAATGACAGACGCAAAAGTTCAAAAATTGGTGAGCACTGATGGAGAAAACACATCTGTATTGAATGATGTTCACTTAAAGAAGAACATTACTGTTGCAGAAAATACCAAATCTTCTGTGTTAGTCTCTAATGCAAAGCGGAAAGTTCGAAAGAAAGAAACTTACCGACAAGCTGACACGACTTCTTAATAAAGCGGATCCCACCAATTGTATTGAGAAACAACATGAAGAAATAAACAAAGATTTGAGTGTTCTGCAGAAAAAAATTAATGAAATTGATCGCCAGATTGAGAAATATAAGACGACGGACACAAAAGTTCAAAATTTGGTGAGGACTTATGGATTAGCATTGAATGGCATTCAGAGAAAGCAGAATACTAATGTCTTAAGTAAGCCAGTTGCTACAATTTCCAAAGCTCCAAGTGAAGAATCTTTGTCTTTAAGTGTAGGTCTTTCACATAGTCAACTTCAAAATGCTTCAGCACGTGTTGGTGAAAGTGTAGTCAGCAAAACGATGGAGAGTTTGCAAGAATATGCCAAACCGGGAGGGGAAGAGGTAAGAACGAATAATACCTGCCAGGTAAAGGGATCTGTAGATGATTTTGAGTATTCCCGTATAATTGATAAAATCTATGAAAAACTTTCAGTAGAACCTCATGCCAAGAAAAGAAGAAGGGTCTTCAGATCTAGCCCAGACTGAGGATAAGATGAAAATTCACCCTAATGCTGCAACTCATCCACTCCCGGACCGAAAAAGACAAGCTGTTTGTTTTGATCAAAACAGAAATGTAAGTAGTTTGGATTTAGAACCAGCTAAAAGATTCAAATCTTTTGTGCCATATGCAGGAGGTGCAATTACGAACAATATTCAAACTTTAAACATAACCACGTCACCTGTGCCACCCAAAGACAGTCAACCTTCAAGGGGGCTATTGATCCCTTCTGCTGGACCATCGCAAAATACAGTCCTCCTTCAACCACAGAAGTATTCATTTCAGCCATATATTCCTATGCAAACACCAGGGAATGCCATTTTGCAGAATCCCAATCTTGTGGAAGTTGGAAATAAATTGAGAATGCCTGTAGTTACCTTTTCACAGTTTGTAAGACCTGCTGCAGTTCCAGTACCTAATGTATTAGCTGAACGACCTAATGGCACTCCTGCTATGCCTCCTCCACCACATGGGAAATGCACCAATTATAGTCCCCCTCTTCCACCTGCTGTGCGCCATCCTGTTCAAGCATCTGCCATGCCCTGTCCCACTCAACCACCTAACCCAAACAGTTTGGTACAAGGATCAGCTTTTGAGTACCATCCTTTTGTTGTGAACCATCCCATTCAGCTACCGGTGATACCCAATCAAACTCCACAGCCCAATTCAAACATTCTTATGCAACCACCACCTTTTTTGCACCATCGTTCCATTGTTAACCGTCCCATTCAGCTACCGGTGATACCCAATCCAACTCCACCGCCGAAACCAAACATTCTTTACCCACAACCTGACAATCAACCAGTAATCATTCAGTACTATGATCCCGATTTGGAGGATGCGATAGCTCTGTCTTTGATCACTGCCAAGAATGAACAGCTTTTCCAAGATGTGCCTCTGCAACAGGACTTGAACGAACCAGGAACATCCAGAATCAGAGACACCCCAGAGTGCAGACTTGATGAGATGTTGACACAAGTTGTAAGTTTGTCTTTATTATTATTTTAGGTACAAATTAATACCTGTTTGATTGAACTGGTGCTGTAGTACGATTAATTGATGAGATTGATTGATTTATGGGCAGGTGGAAACAACAAATCTCTTTAGAATATTGTAGAACCCTTGAAAATGCAGAAAATACCAATCAAAATTAGTTGAAATTTGACAATTTTATAGATTTAACCCAATTGAATTTACATCGTGAAACGTTTTTTTTCAAAGAATTCTACTTTTGCTGTAGGCAAGAAATTATACTATATAGTTAATATTGCCAAATGAAGCATCAGAGAAGGCTGGATGGCACTGGGAGGGATGGGTGACATCGTGGAGAGATGGATTGCATCTTGGAGAGATGGATGGCATAGGGGTGCGGTTGTTTATTGGTTGACCAATAAACGATTGTACTATTGTTTACCATTGCAAAACCTAGCGTTTTGTTACACTCAATTTCGGCCAGAATAACTTTTAATTCAAACCATTCACCATATTTTAACCGCTTATAGTTCACTTTGAGAACAAGAAAACAATCCATTGAGTAGCTGCTCGCATTAGCTTAAGCATACAGCATAGTGGGGGAAATAGCTAATAATAATAACTTTGAGGGAAATGGTTAGAAGGGGTCACTAGCTCTTTGACCTTTGGACCCCAGAGTTTACGAGACAAGTTCATGTAACATGTGATACAACTTAGGATTAATATCGGTCTTGCACTTTTGGAATTTAAAGTGATACCAAAATTGTACAAATAGTACATAATTACCCCAAAAAATCACATATCTAACCTCTGACCCTTGACCCTAATCACTGAAATAACTTCTGAATTTGTTCACATTTATGGTAGCCTACTGTTTGACACCATTCATGTCCACGTCACACTTACGATTCCATAGCAATGAGGGAAAATGGTGAAAAGTTGTCAATAGCTCTGTGACCTTTTGACTCCAGACGGGACACAGATTCATGTACCAAGGTATTATGGTACAACATAGGGAAAGGATCATTAACCAGAGACTAAACTGGTTCCTTGAGCCCAACAAAATCTTCTCCCCTCACCAAAGTGACTTCCGGAAACGTCGCAATACCTTCGACCAGTTAATCACATTCGACACCACTATCCAGGAATCCTTTGCAAAAAAGAACACCTCATTGCCATCTTTTTCGACCTCGAGAAAGCTTTGGACACTACTTGGAAATACGGCATTACCCGCAAGCTTCACACCATCGGTGTCAGAGGCCACCTCCCCATCTGTATTCAAAACTTCCTCTCGTCCAGGCAGTTCCAAGTTCGTATTGGCCACATCCTCTCCAACCCTTACCCTCAAAAAGAGGGCATCCCCCAAGGCAGAATCCTCTCCCCTACTCTCTTCAAGCTAAGCATTAACAATATCGTGGACAACCTTGGTGCCAACATCAAATGTGCCCTCTACTTGGACGACTTCACCATCTTCTACTCCTCTCCTAGCTTTTCTCTCGTCGAAAATAGGCTCCAACTTAGCCTCCAACAAGTCCTTTTTCATCATGAAAATGGACTTATTTTCAGGCTTTCTTGACAGATTATTGATTTTAGGGATATAAAAGGATAAATCTCAATTTTTTTAGAAGGCATGGCAGGACCACTTTAAGTTTAAAAAAAAAATTGAATTTTAAATGCAATTTTTCTGAGGGACAGAGCGGACCACCAGGGGCAGGGCGGACCACCAGGGGCAGGGCGGGCAGCCTCTGTGAACAGCAAAGCTAAGGGTCTAGACTGTACCCCATTCTTTGAGCACTCCAGTGTTGTCATTACCAATAGATATATGACAATGCCTCAGGGACATGTAGACATGCCTAGGAGTTTATCATCAAAGCAATGTTGAAAAACTTATTATGGCTTTCATCATAGTGAACTAGAATTCAGTATCCATTTAGTGTAGGTTAGCATTTGAATAATGTGCATTTTTGAAAAGTGGAATTAATGCAAGAATTGTGTATAATATATGAAAGGTTATCGTATAATACATTTACAAATAACAACTCTTCTGGTAAAGCTTTCGTACTTCCCGAAGCATTCAAATTTCAAACATCTTCGATGTATTTTTCTTCTTCCCAGATTCAAATGTTTCCAGATGCAGATGTCACTCATGTAAGAACTCAGTTGGGAAAGGTGCTGGAATATGACCCCAACCCAGTTAATTTTGTATGCAATAGTTTTCTAGAAGATCCATCATACCCCAAGGCAAAGAAGGCGGAAAAGATCCCTCCTAAACCAGAGAATGAGGTAAAAGCACTGGTCAGTTTGTTGGTAAAAGCACTGGTCAGTCTGTTGGGTCATCATGCCCAGAGTATGGGAACTTGTATATACCACCATAAGATGCAAGGAGTTCTTTGTTTGTTTTGCGCTTTTAGGCACAAGCAAGGAGAAGCATACCTAAGTCACAATTGAACATTTTCCAAAAAAGAATTTCCCAAAAGTAAAAGAAATTTCCTGTAAATTGAAAGAAATTTTCTGATAATTGAAGGAAATTTCCTGATTAGCTTTCACAGCAAAACATTAAAGCTTAATGCAGCTGCAAAAACTGGAAGATTTATTACTATCAGAGCATGTGTACATGTGTGTTTGTTATAATTTTATTTGCAGAAACTCTCGCTTTGTAAAATGTACTTATTTTCATCAAATATTTAATCTTTTCTTTCTTTCTCCTTTTGGTTTCCAGAAAGCATCTAAAGTAGATTATTTAAATGACTGGAGGGAAATTGGTGTCCTTAGAAACAGGAACAATTATAATAACAACTATGTACACACCAGCACAATGTATCTGATGCATTCCTTCAAACAGGTATGTAGATTGTTATCAAATTAAAAGGAAATTTCTTTTGCATATCTGTTGTTTAGATGATGTTGGCTCAAAAGGTTTATTACCGTGAATTTTTATTTATATTTATATGATAGACAGGATTGGAATACCTTGCAACTGTTCCCACAACATTAAGAAAGAGTGGCTGCTAGGTAGCACAAGCCATAACGGCATGGGATTCAGGGTAAAACGGCCCTGGCTGGATCCTGGCGTAGAAGCCCTTGCAGTGGCCCAGGGTTTTTCATGTTTTTTAGATTTGAAAATGCATGCTATTCATGCTGTGGAAACTTTGTTCACATTTGTTTTGCTTTTCATGATTGATTTATTCCCGTTGAGATAAGAGTCGTCCCACAAAGGAGGTTCGCGTCATTCACAAGGTTTTCGAATCTCGATGAATTTGATAGATAATTATTAAAAAAACAAATAGGTGAAAAAACAGTGTTGATGTCTTATCCGTTTCAAAGTTATTTACACTTCATAGATTTCACCTGTGTGGTGAAAAGTGACCTTGCAGTGTAAAGTCTGATGTCATAATTGATGATTGCTGATTCATGCAAACTCTGTAGTGATATTCTTGTGCTGTCCCTTTGTGTTGAACACTTGCGTTGTCCAAAAATATATTTTTTATGATGAAAGATGTATGAATGGCTACAAAATAGTTCTATTTCATTTCTTGATCAAATGACTATAAAATTATGAATAGATCAGTCTTCCGATTGTAGAAATTGTATTTTTAATTTTTGCCTTATGGCAGATCAAACATAGGAGATTTTTTATGGCAGATCAAACTTAGAAGAATTTTTATGGCAGATCAAACTTAGGAGATATTTTAAAGATTTATGGACAGGGGCAGCTGTAGCTTTTGTGACCCCTATAGCTTTTTTTGTCAACCCTGAATCTTTTTTTGTGAACTATCTTTTATTTGTGACCCCCGTAGCTTTTTTTGTGACCCTTGTAGTTTTTTGTGACCATTGTATTTTTTGTTAACCTTGTAGTTTTTTGTGACCCTTGTAATTTTTGTGGCCATTGTAATTTTTTGTGACCTCTGTAGTATTTTGTAACCCTGATAGGTTTTTATGACCCTTGTAGTTTTTTGTGACCTCTGTAGTTTTTTGTTACCCTTGTAGTTTTTTGTGACCCTTGTAGTTTTTTGTGCCCCTTGTAGTTTTTTGTGACCCTTGTAGTTTTTTGTGACCCTTGTAGTTTTTTGTGCCCCTTATAGTTTTTTGTGGCCCTTGTGACCTTGTACTTTTTGTGATCCTTGTAGTTTTTTGTGACCCTTGTAATTTTTTTGACCCATGTACCTTTTATGACCCCATATCATTTTGCAACCCCACAGCTTTGTGTGACCCTTGTAGTTTTTATGACCCCATAACTTTCTGTGACCTCATTCCTATTTGTGACCCTTAAAGCTTTGTGTGACCCCATAGCTTTTTGCAACCCCATAATTTTCTGTGACCTCCATTACTTTTTTGTAACCCCTATTCAATTTTGTGAAATCCTTTTAGCTGCAAATACCAAACAAATACAGTATTTTCCCTTTTCAGTAAATTGAATTAAAACTGGGACAAAATCACACTTCACACATTACTAGCCAGAGGTGACACTAAACAAGATGAAAAACACAATAAATCAATCCAATTTTATTCATTCATTCTAAAATGCAAAACAATGTTAAAAAGTAAAATATAATCAAAATACTTTGATTTCTCTTGACTTGATGTGCCGGATTAGATCCAATTCCTAGGCCCACTGCCGGACACATGTTCAGGCGCTGGACAGCGAAATCCGGCACCGACTGGCATAGCTAAATGCATGATTTAAACCCACCAATGATTTAAATGTAACTACCGTATTCGACTTAATTAGTGCTCTGGGTGCTTACAATAATAGATTGGCATCACTATTTAGGCCCAAAGTTTCTTCCTAATAAGCGCCCACGCTCAAGTGCTGCGTACAGTGTATTTTTTAAACTGGATTGTGGGAATTGGTTCTATACTAGCCCCACAATAACCACCGCAAAAACTTTGTCAGCGTCAGATGGAAAATAAGCAAATAACGTAGCAAAACTTGAGTAGTTAGCCTATTTTAAGTCTTAGGATTAATCAAATGAATTATGTTATCAGTTAAAAAATGTTGGGAGGGCACTTTTTAGAACAGGGGCGCTTAACACGTCAAATACGATATTCAAATTGTTTATATTTGTAGATATCCAAGATATCCATCGATAAAGTCCTCCAAAGCGTCAACTTCTGCTTCTTGCCAGCCTTTGTAATTTTAAATGATATAGTAAGCCAGGAAATGTATAAGGATCTTGTTTGTACGAAGACCAAGGGACGATTGGTGCTAAACATTGAATGCACGCTGCCAGGAACAGACAAGACCAAGGGGAAAGATGCCCCTCCTGATAAACGGGGTAAGGTTTCACAAATTTGTTTGTATAAGAATTAGGGGGATAAGAAAATGAAGATGATTTTCTGGATTGCCATGTAACTGTAGATAATAAGCTGTAAATCTATGCAAAGATACATGGTCAGATATGTCCAACATCAGATATGCTGTGTGATGGGGGAGAAAATAACAAACAAATTGTGATGAAGTATGTTGTGTTCTTCTCAGGAGATTCATGTTTGAAATATATCACAAGTTTGTTTGAAGGAATATTTCCACGAGTGTTATCAACAAGCTCTGTATTTTTTATATGTATGGTACGTGTGTATTGGAACCTCAAAACCATTGATATTCTGGTCATTCATAGACCATTAAAATAATATTCTATTGAATTTTTATACATATGATCGAGGACTATTAAGAAAATATTGGGTTGATCTTGTTGATTTTTTTTTCCGTTTAAGAGTTAATGCATTTCAAAGATTGCGCAAGTGTGTTTAAAAGTGACCTCGAAGTGTAAACTGTGATGTCATAAAGACAGATGCAAGACAATTCTTTGCGTATTTATACAAACAAATTTTTTATTTATTTTAATTTGAGCATAAGATTCAAGAGCAGATGGTTAAATTACGTTCTTATAAAATGTATGTTATACCCCATAACAATAAATCAACCAAAAATGCTTCCAGTAATTTAGGAAGAGGCAATTCTTTTTTTAAGAAAAACACAAAAATTGTCTTGAATTTGCCTATATGACATCACACTGTTTCCCTCCATCCCCCCCCCCCCCCCTCCTCCCTTGGTAAGGTCACTTTTCAACACACTTGCACATTCTTTGAAATGCAATAACTCCTAAACGGAAAAAGAAAAGAAATCACCATGATTTTTGCAAGTTATTGCATTTCAGATATTTCACCAGTATGTTGAAAGGTGACCTTGTTTTCTGGGGTAGATTTTATTAGGAGGGCTGTAGGCTAAATTGTACAATAAAGATATTAACTCTCATCATCATAAAACGGCTGCTGCGCCGGCGATCACAAATTTCTTCCAATTTCCACAATCCTGTGCAAGCTCAGCAATATTGTATGGTTTGAGAAAATCATTAATGGTCTCCTAGCAGGTGTTGGATATATGTCAAATAGGATGTCCGTTGAAGCCCTTTTGCCATGAGATAGAACATATAAAGCATATTTTCATTCTGTCTCATTTTCTGACATCCTAAGTATGTTGCACAAGAATCTCAGTTGCCAAGACAAGATCTGACCTGATATATACGGGAGGGGTTGGTCAAAGTATGAATGACACGGTCCAAACGTCTGATGTTAACATTATTCTATAACAAAGAAGTATGAAGTCTACAAAATCTTATCATGGTGGAAATTCCCTGGGAAGCGGGCTTTTGTGTTGAGAAGAAAGTATTATTTATTCAAAATTGCTTAAACATTAAGAAATTTTGGCCCTTAGACCCCTCCAACCCGACACCCTCGATTTTCTCAAAATCAGGGGTAATCCACACCATTCAACCCGAGAGACTCTTCACAAATCATTGACTAGCAACCAGCTATTGTTAAACCATACACAATATACAGTGTATGGGTAATCTATACCTTCTTAACTGACAGCATCTTCATAGTCTATTCACACTTCACTTGTTAGCAACCAGCTACTGTTACACTGCACACAATAGATCATTCATGTGGGGCTCAAGCTACATAACTGCAGTTCAGTGATACAAATCAGATTTGTCCTTGGCTGAGTTTAAATATAGATATGCGTTATATGCTTGGGAGGACTTTGTGCAAAACCCATGAATGATTAATGGACCATTCTTCATAAAAATGGTCATTTCCTCATGGCTAAAGTGACTGACATTCATTAGAAATGGCTTTGCTTAAAACCAGGAACATCTCAACCAGCCCTCAAATGGAGCGTGGCCGGTCGAAGTAAAAGTTATATATTTCTTTGTTGCTCAAACCACAAAACTGTATACAGTTTCACCTCTCCTAGGCTCCTTCAAGATAACAACTACTCCCACTGGTGTTACATGCTATTTTTAGTCACACACATCAGAATATAATGGCATTCCTTGTAATAAAAGTAGTACCTGTATTCAATGCTGGCATTGTTTGTCTTTGCTGCTGGGAAAAATGAAATGAAATATGAACATAGAACTATTTATACCTCAATGTAATGATGCAAAGTTAATCTTGTGGAACAATGTGGTTAATTTGTTGCTTTGAAATTGCATGACATATTTTTAAGCAGTGCCTTTACTAATGTCAATAATTTTGCCAATGTATAATGGCAAAAGCATTGCTAGTCAAAGCAAAATGTGAATAGGAAACAACATCAATTTGATTATGAAATCGCTGTGCTGAAGGGGTAAAGTTTGCCCCTGCTTGACAGTTTTTACGCTAATTCTGTTTTTCCAAACAGCTTTTCAGATTTTTGTCAACCGAGGCAAGAGGGTCTTTGATGTAAGGCTAGTGAAGAACTGTCAAAAAACATTGAAGGAGGAACTGGAGTACTGGGAAGATCATGTCAAAGCCAACAGAGAGGTATGTAGTATGACAGGTGGGGGGAGGGAGTTGGTCAAAATTGTTTTAGATGGGGGAAGGGAGTCGGTCAAGATTGTTTCAGATACGATCTGGCAAAAGAGACAGTCAAAAGCATAAACAAAGCCAAAAATGAGGGCCGTCAATATAATTTCCGGTAGCTTGCCAATGTTGTACCAAAATGGAGTAGAAAATGTATAGTTTTGTACCAAAATGGAGTAGAAAATGTATAATTTTGTACCAAAATGGAGTAGAAAATGTATAATTTTGCACAAAATAAAAATTGAGCCAAACTATGTTGCCCATATTTTGGGCTCATGGATATATTGTTATTTTATAACCCAAGTGCAGCACTGTGTCCTAATATATAGCTCAATTCACTTGTTATCATTCAAACAAACCTCATCAAACTTCACAAGTTCTTTCAATTTTATTTTTCAACTTTGTGCCCTCAGTTCTGTATATTTGTGTGGAGGATTTTACTAGCTCCAATTATCAAGACAGTTTCTCAAGGAAGCAGGGAGGAAATTATTTTAAAGAGCTGTGTTTTTTATGATCTTAAAACAATCAAATATATATTCTCTCTTTACCTAACAGAAAAGTGACTATCAGCTGGCGGTCAGTTTGAATCAAGAAGAGTATGAACAGGTCAGTGAAGTAAATTTTAGTATTGCAGAACCATTTTTGGAGTCGAGTAGCTCAGCTGGTAGAGCATACGACTGAGATGCTGGAAGTGAAGGGTTCGTCGGGTAGCTCAGCTGGTAGAGCATACGACTGAGATGCTGGAAGTGAAGGGTTCGTCGGGTTGCTCAGCTGGTAGAGCATAAGACTGAGATGCTGGAAGTGAAGGGTTCGTCGGGTAGCTCAGCTAGTAGAGCATACGACTGAGATGCTGGAAGTGAAGGGTTCGTCGGGTAGCTCAGCTGATAGAGCATACGACTGAGATGCTGGAAGTAAAGGGTTCGTCGGGTAGCTCAGCTGGTAGAGACGACTGAGATGCTGGAAGTGAACGGGTAGCTCAGCTGAGATGACTAAGATGCTGGAAGTGAAGGGTTCGTCGGGCTGCTCAGCTGGTAGAGCATACGACTGAGATGCTGGAAGTGAAGGGTTTGCGGGTAGCTCAGCTGGTAGAGCATACGACTGAGATGCTGGAAGTGAAGGGTTCGTCGGGTAGCTCAGCTGGTAGAGCATACGACTGAGATGCTGAAAGTGAAGGGTTCGTCAGGTAGTTCAGCTAGTAGAGCATACCATTGAGATGCTGGAAGTGAAGGGTTCGTCGGGTAGCTCAGCTAGTAGAGCATACGACTGAGATGCTGGAAGTGAAGGGTCGGGTAGCTCAGCTGGTAGAGCATACGACTGAGATGCTGGAAGTGAAGGGTTCGTCGGGTAGCTCAGCTGGTAGAGCATACGACTGAGATGCTGGAAGTGAAGGGTTCGTCGGGTAGCTCAGCTGGTAGAGCATACGACTGAGATGCTGGAAGTGAAGGGTTCGTCGGGTAGCTCAGCTAGTAGAGCATACGACTGAGATGCTGGAAGTGAAGGGTTCGTCGGGTAGCTCAGTTGGTAGAGCATACGACTGAGATGCTACAAGTGAAGGGTTCGCCGGGTAGCTCAGTTGGTAGTGCATACGACTGAGACGCTGCAAGTGAAGAGTTCGAGGCTCGCTCAAGTTTAGTCTCACTCAATTTTTTGCAGCTATAATGCAGACAGATAGACGGAACATCAAAACTGTTGCTCATCATTCAGCTGTTGAAAGAGGTGGAAATGGTTGAATGGTGATCACCTTACTTTGGAGAGAACGTAAAAAGCTGCCGGAATAGGAAACCTGACATTGGGCAGCCTTGTTTCACACCAGTGATAACTGGGAGGGTACCAGTTAGTTGTGTCATTTTGATCAATTACAGCACAGTTGAAACAGTCATACATTGCTGTCACGATGCTGACCAATTTGTTGGGTATTTCGTAGTGCTTCATTATTAACCATATGGATTCTCTATGAACTGAGTCAAATGCCTTTTTAAAGTCTATGAAGTGTACATACAATGGGGCTTGCCATTCGTTGACCTGTTCAATGATGTTTCTCAGTATGAAGATTTGTTCAGTAGTTCCTTTACCTTTTCTGAACCCTGCTTGTTCCTTTCTCAGCTTATCTGCTCCTTCACTAATCCAGTCGATGATAATATCTTACTAGCGATAGGTAATAGGGTTATGCCTCTCCAGTTTTTGCATTCCTTTAGATCATCTTTCTTTGGGAGCTTGATGATTAGTCCTCTTTTCCATTTGGGATTTTTTTGTGTAACCATACTTTGTCTAGTAACTCTTTCAGTTTTATGGTTGTGAAATCAGTGTCTGCTTTGAGTAACTCTGCTGCGATACAATTGATTCCTGGTGCTATGCCATTCTTGAGTCGCTTGATGGCTTCTTTTATTTCTGTCAGGCTTGGTGGGTTTGTGTCCATGTCTGTAATTTCTGCTTCCTCTTGTTTCATGACAATGTTGTCTGGTTTCTCCCTATTGAGCACCTCTTCAAAGTGCCCGCTCCATCTCTTTAGGGTTTCCTCTCTCCCACGTATTACATTTCCATCTTTGTCTTCCACTGCATACTCCTGTTTAGGTTTTTCATTGCTCAGGGTTTTTGCTAGGTTTAAGCAGTCTTAAGTGGAGCTATTATCCAAGTATTGTACCTCCATGGGAATGAGAAAAAGCAATCCCATAATTCTTCAACTTCATCAACCACTTTACATTATGTGGAATAGATTTAAAAAAAGAACTATTGTTCATTGTATTTAAAGGTAAAATGAAAGGTGTCAAAAGGGCACTCGGCCGAAAATAATCCTCTCTGAGTTAGATGATTGATAGCTTTTTCAACCAATCACCGCATGAATTTGCCTAGCAACAAAATTTGTGCATCAAAGTCAGGCAAAAATACTACGTGGTACAGTATAGCTAGCTAGCAGCGCACGCTCATGCAGTTAATGCAACATTCCGCACAAAACAAATTTCCGCACACATAGATTTAAGTGACAAAATGGTGATCAAAAATTGCTATTGGCTTTGTAAATCCGATTTCCGTTACCCAGAATGGTTAGCAAATGGAGTTTTGTTTATTCCCTTTGCTAAAAACTCTTAAAGATCTGAAGAAGTGCCGTAAATGGATCAAAACTTGCAGCAGGCCACATGAACATCAAAATATCAATGCTTTGATTACTCACGATTGCAGATTTGAGGTTTGTTTGCCCTACCTAGTTACCACATTGCTATGGTGGGTGTGGCTTATTTCCTTAATTGGAGAAATTAATTGAGGGTGTATTGTTCTGGAGTTTGTAGAATAATCGAACACCCTTTTCTTACATGTGATGTTACTCAAAACCTTTGATATAAATGTTCAATTCAATCGTAATCATTTCTGTTGAATACTAAATTAATTCACTTTTCAACGACACAAGTATTGAAAATTAGATCTCTTGTATTTTAGAAATGCCATGAAGTAGCAAAAAAATCTTGACCTCACTTTTTGACGGAGAGCTCTTTTTAATTGGTCAAATTTGAGAATTTGCATTTGATTTTATAGCTTTCAAATCAAACTTTAAGTGATTGTCAGTGATTTGGTTAAAAAGTGTTCTTGTAGTGTTTAGAAGGAATGTTTGTCATTAACAATGCTTGTATCTCTGAAAACGTTTGCAATGCTGTATTAATTGATGCATAACTTATTATTGGTCTGGTTTTGAAGACTGAGGGCTCAGTCGGTCTCTCCATTGGTTGGGGGCTATTGGTGGTTGCATTTTTCACATTGTTTGTTATTGATGTCTTTTTTTCACAATTTTTAATTCTTCAGAACCAGCAACTTATTGAATGCGAATGCTGCTATGACCAGCGACCATTTGAGGACATGGTGCAGTGTTTTGAATGCCATTTGTTTTGCAGGGAGTGTTTGCAGGGCTACGTCCGAGAAGCGGTCTATGGACAGGGCAAGCCTATCCTTAATTGTATGTCGGCTGATTGCAAGAGTATCTTTCCTCGAGGTATGATATTTAATGGATGTTGTTTGATGCTTGAAATAATTTATGGGAGGTGCTCGATAAATCCCTGGTTGAGAGTCAAAATGATGATAAGAAAATACTGGGGTCTGTGCCACATCAAACCTCTCAATGGCTTTCACATCTACCCTTGGGGCGCCCAAACCCTGACCAGGACACCTAAATCACATATTAATAACAAATTATAAATAGTTAACTAGATTCTGCTTTACTACTGTACTGACGTATCCCATGGTTGTTAAGCCACCAAATTGTATGTTAATACAATAAAATACATAAAGACTTGTGAGGATGTGTTGTCAAAACTAATCTGATTTCAATCTTTCCTACACAACATATCTTCAAACTTGAGTATCTCCATAATGGAATAAGATACTAAACGGCTACTTCACCATCCTTTTCTTCCATTCCTGTTGATGACAAAGTAGACTTTGATACTGAATCACCAAAGCCCATGCCGACATCGAATCATCATCTCCACCATCCCTGGCAAATCAACTGGGACACCCACATGGATAACAAACTTTACAACATCCAACCTTGCAAGCCACCATTCCCACCAACTTTACAACCCACCATTCCCACCAACCTTACAACCCACCATACCCGCCAACCTTACAACCCACTATTCCCACCAACCTTACAACCCACCATTTCCACCAACCTTACAACCTATCATTCCCACCAACCTTACAACCCACAACCTCCTTTTGTAAAGACAAGGTCAGCATCACGTTCCTCGTAATTGGTCACTCTCACTTCTTCCACTCCCACCTACTAAATGGTTCCCTGTACACCACACCCCACTTTGTAACAATTCTCACAATCATTCCCCATACACCACACCATCCTCCCCACTCTGCAACAATTTCCACAATCATTTGACATGACAGTCAAACACATCCTTACAGACTACCCACTTTTCAACCTCTCCAGAGTTACCTTTAACCCCTTCATCTCCAAGCTCTTACCCAATCACTCTTCTCAAAATATCTTCTCTCGCCTACATCACTTCAACTACTACAACAACATCTAAACCTCTCCTTTGTATACCTATTCCCATACCAGCCAGCAGACAATGCATTTAAGCATTCCTTCTTCCCATGAGTGGTCCCAGTGTGGAACCGACTGCCTGCTGGTGTAGTCTTAGTCACGTCAAGCAGCGAATACGGGCCTACACTTCTAACAACAGTTACCTTCATTGTACATGTGTTTTTAAACTTTATATCATGCCCTACTGCACAACTTACAACCACGACGTGACGGGGTATTTAATTTAAGACTTTGCCGACTACTAGACCAGAACCAGAACCTGCTCATCATACTATCTCCTCTCCACCTCTGACATAATCTTATCTCTCTGGCACAATTTGACCATCGCTGTCATAAACCTCACAAACCAAACATAAATGTAGGGTCAAGTTAGGTCATTAAAGGATTTGGTCAGGGGTCAAGCAAGGACTTCAAAAGAAACAAAGTGATGAAGAAAGCATTCAAAAATCTTATTGCATTGAGGAGATATTCAAGGTTAAAGTTTGGTATTATTTGTGTAGAAATGACTGAAATCAGACTAGTTGTGATTTCCTTTAAAATCATTGACAGTTGTTAGGAAAGTGGGGATGTGGAAACCAACCTTCAATAGTAGACCTTCTACACAGATAAGAACTTAAAACTTGAATATCTTCTTAACAGAATAGTAGTTTCTTCACCATTTTGTTTCTCGTAAAACCTCTTTCATATAAAATAACCTTGGTTAACCACTGCACTAATCCTTTAATATAGAGTTGTAAGGTAATCGCAAAGTAAATGTTGTTCTTTTTGTTGATAGATCAGCTGGAGAAAGCATTGTCACAGGAGGTCCTGGACAAATATGATGAGCGTTGTGGAGAAGAGTCAGTCCAGTTGGCGGGAATGGATGACCTAGTGAGGTGTCCTGACTGCAACACACCAGCCGAGCTTCCATCAGACCTTAAAGTCTTTCACTGTCCAAAGTGCCAAAAGGTAGACTCGTAACTTTTAATAATAAGACCCGACAATTAGAAACCTAATTTGAATGGATTAGTTTTAGTGGTCAAGCAAATTTAAAGAGGACTTACATAGAAAAAAATGACGAAGAAACTACTTCAATATTTTATTCCATTAAAGAGATATTCAAGTTTAAAGCTCTGTCTAATCTGTGTAGAAATGACTGGTGTAGTAAGTCTACTATGGAAGGTCGGGGGCCCTCAACCTCACGTTCATAACAGTTAATGTATTTTACTGACAATTGATTGAACTTTTTTTTTACGATTTGAATCATTCCTCAAGCTTTCTTCAAGTGGTAAATTATAATTACAGAATAATGTTGAGGCATAATATTTATATGCGTATTTAATGCACGGGGCAAAGGACTGACACGAGTGGATTGGCCTGACTTTAGGAGGATTATTCGCATGTGCAAAGTCATATTAAATGTGCATTAAATACAGTCCATTAAATACAGTGCATTAAATATGTTAGATTGTTTAAAATATGAACAGGCAACAAGAATGGATAAAAAACGAGAAAAGTTTTAAAAACCTTTTTTTAAGCTTTGTTAAAAAATTCACCTGTTCTAAACATCGACTAAACCAAATACTTAAGGTAATGTATAACGTGGATTTAATGCACGGGTCATGAAAATGCAAAATACTCCATTTTATATTTACCATTACTAGATTCTGTTTGACTACTTTCCTGACATTCAATGGTTTCTAAACCACAAATATCAGTACAAAATATGATAAATATCTCCTTAATGGAATACAATTTTTGATGATTGATTGTTTGATTCGAAGTTTTGTACCCTTCATTGTATTTTGCAGGAAACATGCAGGTTTTGCAAACAGGACTGGGCAGAGCATTTTGGCAAAACATGCAAAGAGGTGGAGTCTAAGGATGAAGCGACCCTCAGGACAAAATAGTAAGTCAGCCAACATATGAAGAAAAAAAACATGATATGCAATTACATTAGTTATTCATAGGTTCAGTCCTATAGTTGACTGAATGCATGATGTTTAAAGGAATATTGACGTGAATCTTTATTTTCAGCATTCAACCAATCATATACAGCTGGATTCCCGGGACAACTAAAATCTTACCCGGGCAACCATGACATTTACTGGACCTGCCCGTTGAGGAAGAAATAAAAGGAGCATGGGAAAGTGAAAATAAATTGAACTTCTTTTCTACATCTTAGCACCTGACTTTCATCTTGCAGATAAATTCATACATGTACTGTTAAGCTTGAAGGTGCTCTTTTACTAAATTACAGTAAATTGTGACTAAGTATTATCTCATGGTAAAATTGGTATCATGTGAAAAATCTCAAGGGGCCATGGATCTGCCCCTGAGGGTGCCTAAAAATGTCTAGTATTGTATTTGATCACCCGATATATCAGTAAAAAAAAAAATATATTTAAAATCATATTGAAAATAATAACACCACTGTCAACAACTGTCAACTACTCATTTGAAAAGCTCTGTCCTATTTTTATTTTTTTTGGATTTTTTTTTTGGGGGGCGACCACTCCTTTCCACCCCATCTCCCTTCCTTCTCCCTCTTCATTACCCTTCATTACTGTTGAGCTTCTGAATGAAAATGCTCTTTTATTATTTATTATTGTTTAGTTCTAGGCCTGCATTAATTTCCCACGCGGAAACTCGGCAGAACTTGCTTATGGAGTATTGACACCAAGCTATAGGAGGTGCTGACTACAACTCTTGTGGGAAACACACAAAGTTTTATGTCTATGATTTGGGAATGCAGATGGGAACCTAAACCCAGAAAACTAGACAAAAAATTAAAATTTTAGAGCTGTATTCGAATCTACGACGTCATGATTGGAAGACGTTACCGAATCACACTGCTTCTTGTTTTTTGAATGAAAGGTATAAGTGGGACCTCTCTTCCACATCCTGAAATTTTGAAGTCCTATCTTGAACAAATGTTCAATCTTTTCTTCTTGTAGTGAGGAGAAACAAGCAGAGGCGTTGATCCGAAAGTGCCACCGATGCAAAGCAGCTATTATCAAGACTGACGGATGCAACAAGGTGAGGATTCTGGGAGCGGGTTAATAAAGGATTAGTTTATGGCAAAAAGACAATCAATTCAATGCAGAGATAGCTTTGATATCTTGTTTTTTGGGGGAGATATCAAGGTTTGTGTGAAAATGATTGATGGTGAAAGTTTGCTGTAGATGAGTGATGTAGCAGCCTCACTTTAAAATTCTGGTTGTATTGTGTTCAAAACTTAAATTAAGTTTGATATATTTTTACAAAAAGACATCAGTTGATTACTCACAGTAACTTTTCTTGACTCTAGTTTGAGATCTTGACAAATAAAAAGGCTGTGAATTCCAAAATTGAAAATATTTCAATATCATAATGTATTTTGAGGAATGTTCAATATGAGGTTAGAGCTAGTCTGATTTCAGTCTTTTCTACACAAATCAGAGAACTTAAATAGCTAAATGTTTGAACACTTTATTCAACATCTTAACATCTTGTTTGTTTTCTCTTTTCCTGTATCATGCATTCTTTTGTCATGATTTGAAATTTGTGTAGGCAAATTTGATTCCCCCCCCCACTTCCTCACCCTCCACTTTTGTGGGCAAATCCATTCCATGATCACATATGTCATGCCCATATTCTCAGCTGAAAATAAAGTGCTAAAACATAATTTAAGATGATGTAACAGTGTTGCCCCCTTCATTCTCATGTTATTCTTATCATCATTCAGTGTGAATTTTGCTTCTTTGTTCTTTCTGTTTAATATCTCTTTTTTCTGTTTTCCTTTGTTCTTATTTGATACCACACGGACCCATGTCCGTTAAAACCACAGCAAACATTATCAGAGATTGTGATTAAACTCCCCCAAATTTAAATGCAAGATATTTTCCAAACTAGCAGATTTAAACACTAAACAACATTTTTCAAAAGATTTGAGACTTTTTAAACACTGATAGATGATCAATAAAAAGCAGTAAAAAACATATAAATCAATATTACTCTATCTTGACAGATGACCTGCCGATGTGGAGCTAAGATGTGCTACGTTTGCCGGATGCCCAACATCGACTACAACCACTTTTGTCAGCATGTAAGAACACCCGGCATAAGATCATGCTCCATGTGTAGCAGCTGCTTTCTCTGGGCAGATATGAAGGTAAAATTTAATGTCTTTTTGTGGAATTTTTTCACAGATTCGAAATAGCAGTATATGACCCCCTTCAATAAGCTTCAATTTCAATCTTAAAGGGCCACATTCCAGGTTTTCAACCTAAAATGCTGTTGTGCAGGAAGGAGCACACACCACAAGAAACAGGTCCTCAGTAGTCAGAAATTCTTACATGAACTTCTTTGCTAAGGGCCTGCAACCTAACATGCTGTTCTGGTGTAGAGACATACACAATTGAGAAAGTGTGCTTTAAAACAGTGAAGCAATCAGAAAAATGTCTTTTTTACATGCATCTGTATAGTATCTAATTTTCAAGTGAATTCAATTTCCATCTGCAAGAGACCTAAAATAATTCAAAAATAATATCTAAGAGTACAAAAGATTTTTGAGATATGTAAGGCTGTGATATCACTACTAGTCTTTACACCAGCCGTTTCTACAAAATTTTGTCACGATTTTGAAATTAGGATGTCTCCTGAATTGGATAAGTTTCTAAAATAATAATAATAATAATAATTATAAAACGTTAATTTATATACCGCCTATTGCTTAGGCCCGAAAGTGCCACACAAGCTGCAAACTTTCCCCAGGGGCTATCTCCTTTCCCCAGGGGCTATTCTCCTTTCCCCAGGGGCTATTTTCAGCCATCACAGCGCAGCAGTCATTAAACCAATCAGGTACTATAACCTTTCTAGTGAGCATGAAGTAAGAGGGCAGGAAGTCTTTGTTATGACCCGACCGCTTAACAAACCCACATCCTACCATCTGAAAAGCAGGTGTTCTACCAATTGAGCGAAGACTTTTTTCACCATTTTGTTTACTTTTTTTTCCATACAAGATAAACCTTCTTGACCACTGAACTTCTCCAATTTAATGTTTTGCTTCTTCCATGTATTGTAGGAGGAGGATAACGCCAAGATACAGGTCATCGAAAGTGAGATGAAGATTAAACAAAAAGAAAAAGGTAAGGTCACTTTTTTGTCTTGGGGAAGGGGGCTGGGGTTGGGGGTTCGCAAGCCACGACCAATCTAATATTAATATCACCCATCAGCATAAAACTCTATCTTGTATACTCTTACATAGGGGTGAAAGAAATATTTTACCTTCTGGAACTATAGAAAGTCTTAAAAATAAAAAAAATTCTGCTACAATAACACAACTGAAAGCTTAAATCCAGCATGAAATATCTTTTGTATCCATGTATTTTCTTGACCCTTTTTTTCACACCTTTTCACCCATTTCCTGTCTTTTTCCCCTTTTCCAACATTATTGCTCTCACCTCCGTCTGTTCTATGGCCATTGTACGTTTCAATCTTCAGCCTCTTCTCTCTGAAACAATTTCCCAACCCATATCATAGAGGCTCAAACTATGACTAATGTTAAAATGCTTTCTTCACCATTTTGTTGTAATGACGATTTCGTCTGTCTGGCCGTCCACAGTTTTTCCTGAGATTTCCTCAGAAATGTTAAAGTTTTGTGAGAATTCCTCAGAAATGTTAAAGTTTCTTCAAGAGTTTCTCAGAAAAAGTTGAAGTTTCTTTAGATATCCTTATGGAGGCTTAGAATTTCCTTACAAAATGTTAAAGTTTTTCAGAGACACTTAAGAAAGATTGAAGACTAATTTCCTTAAAAGTCTACAAAACATTTGATATTTACTTAAAAGATAACTGTAAAATGATATAATTTTTCAGAGATCCCCAAGCATCTCGTAGCACTGGAGATTTAAAATCCTTGAAATTCTTTAAAATATTTGCGCACCAACGGTTGTATCAGGCATGATTATTAAACTACTGTACGCCTTTACTATTGTGGTCATTTGCATAAAGTTGCTACAGTATATGAACTGACCAAACTTTTTTTTACTTAGTATGCTTAGTCAGGAAGTGTAACAGGATGTGACTACATATGGACATAGGGAGGGATGCCATGTGAGACATGAATGGGGGCTATACGGGACATATGATATACTATATTATGTGTTATACACCAAGGGCTACATCAGGGATAATTATTTGACTCCGTTTTTTTCTTTTCTTGTTCAACAAGTCATTTGCATATAAGTTATTATATGAACTGACACTTTCATACATAGTATGCTCAATCAAGGACTGTTACAGCTTGGATGAGACTTCTTATTGAGCCTATGGGATGTCATGTGGGACATGGGGTGGGATGCCATGTGGGACATGGGGTGGGATGCCATGTGGGACATGGGGTGGGATGCCATGTGGGACATGAGGTGGGATGGAATGCAATGCGGGACATGGGGTGGAATGCCATGGGATGTCACGTGGGACATGGGATGCCATGTGGAACATGGGGTGGGATGCCATGTGGGACATGGGGTGGGATGCCATGTGGGACATGGGGTGGGATGCCATGTGGGACATGGGGTGGGATGCCACGAATAACATTAGAGTGTGACATAGGTTGGGATGCCATGTGTGACATAGGGTAGGTGGCTATGTGGTACATAGGGTAGGAGAGGAGGCCATGGGGACATGGGATGTGATGCCATGTGGGACATAAAGTAGGATGTTATTGGGACATGGTGAAATGCCATATGAGACATACTGTATGGTGGAATGCCATGTGGGAAATATGGTGGAATGCCGTGTGGGACAAGGCATGGGATAGGATGTTATGTGGGACATGGGGTGGGATGTCATTTGGCACATGGGATTGGATCCATGTGAGATAGGGTAGGATGCCATGTGGGACATAAGGTTGAATGCCATGAGGAAAGGGGTTGGGATGGGACATGGAAAGGGGATGGGATGGGACATGGGATGCCGTGTGGGACATGGGATGCCGTGTGGGACATGGGATGCCGTGTGGGACATGGGATGCCGTGTGGGACATGGGATGCCGTGTGGGACATGGGATGCCGTGTGGGACATGGGATGCCGTGTGGGACATGGGATGCCGTGTGGGACATGGGATGCCGTGTGGGACATGGGATGCCGTGTGGGACCTGGGATGCCGTGTGGGACATGGGATGCCGTGTGGGACATGGGATGCCGTGTGGGACATGGGATGCCGTGTGGGACATGGGATGCCTTGTGGGACATGGGATGCCGTGTGGGACATGGGATGCCGTGTGGGACATGGGATGCCGTGTGGGACATGGGATGCCGTGTGGGACATGGGATGCCGTGTGGGACATGGGATGCCGTGTGGGACATGGGATGCCATGTGGGGCATGGGATGCCATGTGGGACATGGGATGCCATGTGTGAGATGCCATTTTCATAATTGGCTAGGTCATATGATATGGGTGTCAATTTGCATGGGCATGCGAATCATAACGATATTTACTGTTCTAGTTTTTTTTAAATCCTCTTTCATATAAGATCAACTTCCTTGCCCACTAAACAAATCCTTTTAAGGTATATTTTGAAAACTCACATTAATTACCTCATGATTAGTTGATCAAAGTATGAATCAGTAGTTAGTGGATGGCCTTGTCCCACAAATCCTGCAGATGCAGCTACAGCACCAACTCTGCTGATGTTACTGTGTAATAACCACACTCACAAATCAATACACAACATTGTGACAAATTGATAGGCAATTTCATTACTTACTATATTTCATTTTTAGTAGCTGCAGGTCAACGATTTGTCTCCTTGACATTTTTCAAATTTCTATTTATATCTTACAAATACCGTATTTTCTCTAATAAACGCCCCCGGGGCGTTGCATTTGGAAAACAGGGGGGCGTTTATTCGAGGGTAAAGTATGAAGAAAAAATTGTAACTTACAAAAGAACGGCAATTTCTTTTAGGCTTATGATGTAAGTCTCTTCAAGCGATTTTTGTGTTTTTAGTATTATTGTGCATGGATTATTAATGGAATATACTCTTTGCATATTTTCCACTTGGTTACGTTTGACTTGCAGCCTTTTCAAGTCACATTCGGTAAGTTAAACGTACGTTATTACATCCTGAAAGTATGAAAAATGACGGGGGCGTTTATTAGAGGGGGCGTTTATTAGAGAAAATGCGGTATGTATATTTAATCAAACAATTTCATCAAAAATACAACAGAACCTCACATTGTGTAGATCATTCTTTATGAATTTTCTACTACTTTTGTCTACTTTTATATTTATCACCTATAAGTAGAAATATGGCATGCGTTTTTGCAGGTCCTAGTTCACATATATTTAAAAAACATTTTTTTTTTTTTTTCTTCAGAAAATGAAAAGCTGAGCATAGTGGAACAAGGGCACAGCTGAACCCAGAAAAGTTGATGCTAATCGAACCTGGCGTCCTGAACACCTTGAAATCTTGAAAATCTGATAAATGGTTCATCAACTCTTATAAGTGCTTTGCATAATATTTTTACTCGGTTTTAAGATGTATTATATCATAATTGCATTCAAATAGTTTCCTAAGTATATGCTGTTGGATTTGAAAGGACGACTCGGTCTTAAGCTTCCGAAGGATACGGTATCAACCTTTTCAAGGTTGAATTAGACAATTTTCTGATAAAATGTTATAAGTGTTCTACCTTTTTGGTTAAAAAAAAAATTCTTCTGGGTTATTGTATCATAACTGCATGATACTAGTTTCCAAGTTTCTGCTGTTAGATTTGAAAAGATGACCGGGTTTTCAGCTTGGAAGGATAACATATCAACAAGATTGTGATTTTCAAGGTGTGAGTTTGGCAAAGTTCTATTAAATGTTCTTCATGTTTTACAGTCAAGGACCACAAAATTCTACATTTTGCTTAGTTGTTCAGAAACAAGGACTATGCTTCTAAGAAAAGTCTTTCAAAACAAATTGCCGTTATTTAAATTGAAAACTTTTTGGGGATGGGGTATAACATACACTTTACAAGAACATGACCCATTTGTTCATGTACCTTTTACTTACAGTATGAAGGAAAACAAAATATTCATTTTACAGATAAACATCAACAATTATTCTTGAAATCTTTGAAATGCAACATAAAAGAAAAACCTTTTTTTATATTTTTTTATGGAAATACCCTAAAGATTGTCTTTGATCTGCCTTTATAATTTCACATTCTAAAGGGCAGCTCACTGATTGTATACAGCAAGGTCACTTTTCAACACACTGGTGAAATCTTTGATATTCGCTTGGTCGGAAATGTGACCTGAGGTCATCAGACCACATAGCAACCGCACGCATTCACCCCGCATTGGAGTGAAAACAAAGCGATCAGCTGTTTGTTTACATGTCATACGTACCGCACACAGTAAATGCATATACGTGTATCATGCAAAGGTTTGTTTTCACTCCAGCAAATGACGTCATCTCCCGGATGTGACGTGGCACCGATCAAGTGAATACATTATCTTCTACAAAATATAATATCAATATGATTTTTCACCAATATATCCCGTTAGGACATAAGAAATTAATAGAGGACATAAGCGTATTCATCCTATCCACTGAATTTATCGAGGAGGATGTGTCCCCCAGGGATCGCCACTAAGGCATATGAAGACACCAACTCATAACCACAGTGTGTCATAAGCACCCAAGTCAGGGTTAGCCCATGTGTAATGCTAATTCAGGTTATCTGACAAGGGAGTTGCAGAAAAACATATTAATGTTTTAATTTGAGTTTACTACCATAGCTGGTATAATAACATATAGCTTATATGCTTAATGTATTTCAAATGCTTAATATTAATCTCTGCATGAATTAACTAGCAAAGGTCACTTTTTCATACAGTGTATGATGATTTATGATTAATTTGCAATATAATATTTAGTTAAGGTGATCTTGAGTTGGAGAGCAGATACCCTCTGTGGCTACATACATATATATATATATATATATATATATATATATATATATATATATATATACATGTATATATGTATATTTATATATATATATATATTATGTATGTATATATATATATATATATATGTATATGTATATATATATATTTATTCAATATGATACATGCATGCTAGATTAGTTTATTTGTAGTTTTTTCAGTACTTGTTCTTTAGTTTGGGGACTTTTTATTACTCACGACCATTTTCTTTGCCTTTATAATTCAGTACTTTGAGAAGAGACAGATTATTATTAGAATGTTTTTGTTTTAGGTCTGCCTTGCATGAGTGGCCATTTGGGGAGTGCTCACCTTTTTGAAAGTATTGCAATTCTTTGATTTTACTTTTTGCTTTTCAAGACATATAGAAAAAGTGTCAATCTAAAGAAGTGCCTTGTCATGGAATGATATAAATAGTTCAAGTCAGCAGCGCCTAAATTTTTCAAAAGTGGAAAGGCCGAAGCTAAAATTTCCGAATATTAAGAGGTTTATAGTCCCAATGGTTCCCTGCTTCCAGTGCCAAATTTTTTTCCAAAAGTGGGAGGACCAAAACTGTAATTCCTGAAAAATGAGAGGGCCTTGACGTTTCCGGTGTCACCGATTCCAGTGCCCATTATTTTGAACCACTCACTTTGGCTTAAAGAACGTTAGAGAACCCCGCAAGCATAACCAAATTCTCACAAGGCAATACATCAAAAGGAAATGTGAGGATCTGATGTCATAAATTTTCTGCTTTTAATCATTTTTACACAAATCAGAAAGAACCTCAAATGTTATAGAATAAGATTTTTGAATCCCTTACCATTTATGTCTTTCATTGAGAAAACCATCTTGAAGCAATATTTTTCCTTAGGAGAAATGGTCCGTCAATCATTCACAGTTAATGCACATTATTACCTCGGGCATTATGATACACAGCTATTTTTATGACCACTTTGAAAACAAACATCTCCCACTAAGACACCTAACACAGATGACTGATTTCAGTCACAGAAATGCCTTGATTATTCAGCTCTGGCTTTGTGTAATCTTATACACACAAATAGCATGGGGCTACTTGGCTGTGCTATGCATGGGAATGGTAGATAAACAATCATTGTTTTGAGTGGGAACACAATACACTGAACAGGAAGTTGGGTTGGTAATTGTCATACCTGAGTTTTCATAATTAACTCAGGTGTCGGGTGCAGGTAGGCTTAAAGAGAAACTTTTTAGCATGATTCATGGCCATCAAACTTTTCCTTTATGATTTTTAAGAAAATTTCATATCTTGACCTCAATTTAAAGTTACCAACTCCTACTCAGAGTGTGTCACACCAGGTCAAAGTTGGGGTCATCTCATGATGTCAGTTTCTTGACTGTTTAACTCATTGTTATGTGTCAAACTCAGTCGAAGTCTGTTGTTAAACCTCGCAATTCTAATTGGTTTGTGATTCATTCTATTCATATTTTAGGTAGTGGAGGCTTTCGACTGAGGTACTTAGTACTTTGTAATAAATGTGGGCTCCAAAAAAAACCCATCGTTCTCATTAATAGATGCATGGGTACATTATGCTTTTAATTATTTCGGAATTTGGTACTAGTTTAACTGTCAAGTATACCTTATCGTGTATAATGTAGACCCTATAGCAAGTTTTAAAATGATGGTAACAATGTCTGTAAATTATAAATGAATTTTTCTGGTAGAATTGCATGATAGTTTGTACAAGAGCATTTTGTTTAGAAGTCTTCCTTCTGTGGTAGTGTAGCTTGATGTAAATTGTTGTTACTCTATTTTCTTCTGCTCAATTTTCTACATTGATACCGTATGTGCCATGTTATTTTTATGCGGATTAAGACTTATTTCAACGCAGCTGCCAGTGTAAATAAGATCAACTGAAGAATTGAAGGCAGCCACTAAGGTTGCCAATAAAATGGAAGTTAAGTCTTCCATTTCCATCTCCTTAATTCAGTTTCTTTAGGATGGAATGTTTTACTCTTGAAAAATACAGGGGAACAAATGCAAGATTTTTTCGAGGGGCAATATTATAGTTTTACGAGCTTTTGGCTTATTTGTAAAATGATATTTGTTATGAAAATGTGCAACTTCCTGTCATATTATTCTGCAACCACTGTACCATACACATATGCTTCAAAGTTAACGTTGTGTTGTTTTTCCCCATAGTGTCTTCTTTTCAATCCTGAATAAACTTTTCCGATAATCTATCTTACAATGGCCAAGACCACTTGACCCAATTTAGGTAGTGTTAGAGAAGAGAAATTGTAAGAACAAAACTCTTGACAGAATGTTGTCATTAATTGCCATTTATATTCGTTATGTGTGGTTTTTTTATCGCTGCCTCGAGGCTGTAAATCAGAGAAAGCGGTTTGCTAAGTGTCAGTTTGCATCTCTGGATTTTAAGAGTGCGTTCTCACTTAAGTAAGAGCTCGCTATCAGACCCACAGCGGCTATCCGATTCGCCGATATCTTACTGTGAGAATGCTCACCAGGTCTGATTGCAGTCACCTGATCTTGATCCTAGTCGTGAGTAAGATCATGATCCGGAGCAGGCGATCAGATCCACTGATGAGATTCTCAAAAAAACGTGTGATTACAGATCTGTTTGCTGCGATCGCGTTAGTTATGCAAAATCCTGTGATGACTTGTTTTTCTGACTGTCGCGGTGCTGTCAAACATCAACAAACCAACTTGTTTGCATTACGTGGGAACAGTTAGCCTGTTATATTTCACAGATTTGTCAGTGAATCACTTTTTGACCTCTGGTTAACTCATGCCCAGCAATCGATCGCGAGCTCACACTGAAATGAAAACACATGACATTAATTTTTTTACAATCATCAAGGTTTATCGTTGGGGGAGGGGGATCATGATCCGAGGATTAGTGAGAACACAGTCTAAGAGTTTTCCTTTTGAGCATTTTGAGGTTAAAGAAGCACTTAAGAGAGAATATTGGGTAAAAGATTATTAAGAACAATCCCTGAAGGAAGAATTATCTCTTTTTTTTTTTTTTTGGGCATTTTACTGATTTTTATGGATGTGCACCATCAGGTGTGGCGTTTTAATTGGAAAATCGTGGAATTTAACAAATTGAACAAAATCCACATGTAGATCAACCAGATGCTGAAAAGTTGTCACACTATTCATAAACTTAAGTTGTAGGTGAAGGGATATAGACATGGAGAGGCAACATAAGCTAAATTGCTTTTAAGTTTTTTTTATAACAGAATTACATAAGATAGTATTACAAGAACTTTTCTAATATTATATTCTTTAATTCTTGAGGAGTGTACTTCAGAGGAGCCAAAAAATGAAGAAAGAGGATGGGTAGGGGTTAGAGCCCCACTCCCATTTCTTCTCGGAGACAAATTTGTAGGCAATCTGTGCATCATGTGAATGTGGTTCTGAATGATTCAGATGTCGGTTTAGACTCCACATTTAGCTATATTGCGCTCGTTTTTCTGAATTTCGCAGATATATTATCCACAACAGATCGATAAACTTCATGCCTCCATAGCTCATAAGCAACATGAGGCCAAAGGTCACTTCAATATTCCTATCAACCAGAAAATTGTTATACCGTTGCATGTTAGATAGGCATATGATTTTTTGGGGGGAGAATGATGTATCACCCCCCTAAATAACGTAACCTAAGCTGACCCGATCCCCTGTGTTTCATTTATGGCCGTGAATTGTACATTTATGGCCGTGAGTTGTACATTTATGGCCCTAAATTGTACATTTATGGCCCTAAATTGTACATTTATGGCCCTGAATTGTCCTTATTCCCCTAAAAATACGAGTGGCAAAGCATTTTTTTTTTTTTCAAATTGGTTGAAAATTGACTTTTACAGTCTTGAATTTTCAGACATCAGCATACAAATTGGTGTATTACAATAGATGGACTTTCCCCTTTTTTTTAAGTGACTTAAGATTTTTGGAAGAATTTTTACGATTTACATACACGTTTGAGCTTTTTTCTCAGTAATACAACAGATTTAACATAAGTTAACAGTGGTCCACCCTTTGCATTAGCCATTACTCAATAACGAAGAGTGCTATTTTCACAAAACCGGACCTGCTCAAAATTTATAATCTTTATTAACCAATATGGACATTACTAAGTGTCCATTGACTTTTAAGGCCTTTTCTTCCATAAATGACAATAATTTTCCCTTTATTTATACACTTTATGAACTTTGGAAGGGAATGGTGTGTTCAGCAATAATGGATTTTTTTTTATGTCTTCTCTCTTGTGTTGTCGTCAAACTGGAACAGGCTCTCTATGAAAGCCCATTAGTGCCATAACAAAAATATTTTCAAAAAATATTTTCAAAAATTATTACAAAATAAAAGTTGTGGAGAAAAAGTACAACGGTTTGCAGACCCTAAAGAGTCAGTAGTCATGGTAGTGCATCGATATTATTTGAATATTTTCCCCCAAACTTTCGAACATTTACAGATTAGGAAAATACTGATTTCTTGGTACAAAATAGTAAGAAGTTAAGTTAATGAATTTAGATATCCTATTATCATTCATTTATGATTAGAAATCTTCAGGTTGATTAACGACTTAGATGATTAACAGCTTTTTCAACCAATTACCGCATGAATTTGCATAGCAATAAAATACGCGTAACTAAGAGGGGAAAACATCCTACGCGGTACTGTTACAGTACAAGTAGCCAGCGGCGCGCGCGCTCATGTAGTCAATGCAATTCAGTGTACACAGCAAAATTCTGCGCACACAGACTGAGTGATGGCAAAATGGTGAACAAAAATTGCACTTTCGGGCCCACTGCGGGCTTTGTAAATCTGATTGCCGTTACCCAGCACACTTAGCTAACTGATTATTTTTTAACCCTTTTGCTAAGAACGCTAAAGATCTGGCGAAGTGCCATAAATGGATCTAAGCTCAATGCATGTCACGTGTTTTTATCTCCAGCCAGCCTTATCAGGGCTTCGCCCCCCGATTTATTTCAATTGAAAAAAATATCATTTTCATCAATTGAACTGTCAAACACTCATGTAAACGTCATTGAAATTTGGGGCGTCATAATCACGGACTCTTCTTTGCCCCCTGCATGGACCTACCAGGGCTTCGCCCCTGATTGATTTGAACTTTAATGTTCATTTAATCAATTAAACTGTCGAAAATGCATGTGTCCTAATATAAACTTCATTGAAATCTCTATTATTTTGGGGCATCGAAATCAGAGAATCTTCGGCAGTTCAGAGCTGGAATCATCACTCACTGTCCTCTTCGGGGTCATGTGTCCCATGAGGCTGCATTGTACACTCCACTGTATCTGGCAACGTCTGGCTTCATTCCAAAAACACACTAACTCCTCTCTTTCCTTTAGTACCGTTCTTCTCCATGTCGTTCTTGGGCGTCCTACTTTCCTTCTGGCTTCCATGTCATGCAGTGGCTGTCCTCTTTCATTCTTAATACATTACCAATCCACCTTCATCTTCTCATTTTGGCCTCGTTGCTAATTCTCCTTTGCTTAGTAAATCTCAATAAATCAGCATTTAAAACAACATATCGCCATCTGATTTTCAAATTCTTCTTATTCATTTGAAGATGAAGGTATCCAATTTCTTATTACACATCATAAATAGCATTAACTGTTTGATGTAATAAATGCTACTGTACAGACAAACTAAATATGCGCTAGGGAATATAAACGTAAAGATCCTGAAGTTTAATGTAAACACACATGAATATGATTGAACTTGACAAATTTTATATTCTTGTGTCACAAGTTCGAGTAAAATATATCTTTTAGAAACACTAAATACACTTAACGGATTAGTTCATTGGTCACGTCCATCTTATATGAACAGATGAAAGAGCACTTCAAATTGTCAAAAGAAACAGAATGGTAAACAGGTATAGAAAGTATTCAGAAATCAGTTATTCTTTTAGGGAAGATATTCACGTTTAAAAATTGATATCATTTGTGTAAAAACAGACTGAAATCAGACTAGTTGGACGTCACAGCGCCAGATTGCTTTTGGTCTTTATGTATTCTATCTTATCATACCATTGTGGTTTAAAAACCATTGGAAATGTCAGGAAAGTAGTAAAATAGAATATAGTACGGGTAATTATAATTCACCACCTGAATAAAGCTTGACGAAAAAAATTCCTAACAGTAAAAAGGGTTTACTAAATACACTAATAATTGGTAGGGATGCATGGGGCGCCTATCGTCCATAGCATAGACTTGTTACACCAAAGTTTATACACAGGTAAGATGAACTTTTAAGCTTGGAATATCTCCGTAACCTGGTAACAGAATAAAATATTTGAATGCTTTCTTCACCATTTTGTTTCTTTTGAAGTTTAAGTCGGTAACATCCGAAGATGGAAGAAAGTATGCAATTTTTCCTAAAAACATTTGTTTTTAAGTACTCGGTTCATTATTTAAAAACATTTAATCATAATTTACATCTTGACCTTACAGTCACGCGACTTAAAGGGGAAAACCTCCCCTCCAGGCTGGGCAATTTAACGAAAAATTTATGACATTTTATTTAGTCAAAAACTGGGGAAAATCTTGGCTTAGTTCATGATTGGAATAAACCGGAATATTTGGCATATTGATTCAGAAGTTGATTTATCAGTTAAATTATGCCACTCCCTCCTTTCAGCTACGTAACTGTAGCCAAAACACAATCTGTTTGTGTCAATTACAAATTTTACACAACTCAATACGGAGATTGTGATATCTATATTGAAGAAAGGAACAAATGGTGGGCACGCTTGAATGAGTGCCTTTATCTTATAACATATCTTGTTATATATTCCTTCATAATATATTTTAATTACAGATGGCATTTCATAAATTGATCACAACTTGTTAGAAATTGATTACATATCATTCTAATATCACATTGACTGTCAGTCCGGCAGCATGCTTATAAATAGGAACATTTATAACACACGAGAATATTAAAGTCATGCAGCCGTATTGTTCAGATGTTGCGATTAAATGTCATAGTTTTAAATTACATGTACTTGAAATAATAAAGATAATTGTTAAAAACATTTGGATTTTTTAAACGGCCATTTCGCGTCTAAAATCCTAGCTATATTGTCTATTTTTTTCTAATATTTCGAAAACGGCGTGGTGAACATCAAAGGGGAGTGGAAAAGTTGTAGCCATGACAGTTATTAAGGTATTTTCTTCAGTTTGAAGTTTCCCCTCGCAAAGATATTTTCCCCAGACGTATTTGAAATATGTAACTTTGCATAGGTTTTGACGTTAGGATAGCAAAGGTTCATGGAAAATATCACAAAATGGCGGCTTCCATGTAGCAAAATGTTCCCATTAATAGGAACATTTATCTTCTTATTAATAGGCATGCTCCCGGACTGACTGTTACCACTGTATACAAAACTGAAATCATCTACAATAGTATAGAAATACACATGCCGATTCTCTCAACTTAAATTGAGTGGTACAC